>CAOJBJ012035300.1:0-12468 GCA_948291685.1 Euphorbia celastroides | reverse complement strand
TGGATTTTTCAACGTAAAGTAAGCCCTCGTTGTCCTTTGAATACGTCATGTGCACTTGCCAATGCATTGACTTCAATATCTTCTCTATTTCACCGATGGTCTGCACTTTGTCCCTTACTATGAGCTTTCCTTCGGGTCTCACTATCCGATCTACTTCCACAAGCACCGGCTCTAGGGTGCACCTGTCACACCCAACATCAATACACTTCACTATGTAACAAAATCACTTTGCTATGGGATCTTGAAATGAACCAACTTTTAGGTGAAAGAAACTTGGCTCAAAAAGTCTTATCCCCTAATCTTTGAAAATACTCCTTTTTCCATTCAACTTGAGAATTTGTACTACATTAACTTTGCAAAAATGTCACCACATGTCAACTTCTGTTTGGTAAAAAGAAAATAGCATCTTTGAAAAATCAACCCAACTATATACTGGCATGTGGTTCTAATGTTTGTCCCCCTAATCCTTGAAAAGACCCGTTACCCCCCTTCAACTTGCGAAATTGTACCAAGTTTGTCCCCTTCAGCTTAGCAAAATGCAAGTGTGCCACTGAATGCCACATGTCAACTTCTGTTTGGTGAGAGGAAATAACACCTTTGAAAATCAACCCAACTAAAAAATCTGACATGTGATTTTTGACGGGGCAAACCGGTACACTTCAAGGAGCAGTTGGCACAAGATAAAGATAAAAAAGCATGGAGAGTTTAGAGAGAAACTGCATCGAGAGCAAGGAAGAAATATAAAGTTTTTGAAAAACAAGGACGCACCTGTTTTCAAGCTTGGAAAATAGATGATCAGCATGAAGAAGGTCGTAAGATCTAGGATAAGTGCTGAAGGATTCGCACCAGTCATGATAGATTCCAAAAAGACCTCGTTCATAGATTACTGGCAGAGTATCTGGAGAGTCTATCGGCACTACATTCATTACCCACACATTCATATCCTTCATAGCTGCAGCAAAACTGAAACAATACCACAATAAGAGAAACAAGACATGCTTTGAAAAATCTTACAGTTTTTCAAAGAAACTTGTCCTACTAAGTAGTTTAGTAGGAGTTTATAATTTCCTTGCATGAGGATAAAAACATCCCGAAATAAAAAAAAAAAGAAAAAGTTTCTGCTAGGAGAGAGTTGTTTTTCTTACCCTCCATATATGGATCTCATATCCATGACATTCCGCACAGATGACCAATTTATTCCTAAGCCGTTTAGGTATGACTGGGAAACAACACGCTTCCAGTGTTGAAAATCGGCATCAAAATCCTCTGGTTCAGGTTTACCGTACACCCCAATCTTGGAACTCAACATCCAATAAGGTGCCTTCTCTAACCTGGCTGGCCATTGCTCTGGCCATTGGGACCCACGTTCAGCCGGATCTACTGGTACCTTGTGCATACATGCTTGTAGAGGAACATTCCTAAGTACAAGAATCAAATAACAGTTATAGGAAGCAGAATTGCAAATGGAAGATGATTTGTTCTACAACAATTGCAATTCCTTTTTAGGCTAAATGCATACTTAGCATCTAAAAGTTGGCACTTTTTTGAAAATGCTGCCCAATACTTTCAGGAGTCACACCAAGCCCCCTGAAGCTGGCAAATCAGTACACTTCAGACCCCTCAGTGCGGGATTTTATAGGGACACACCCTATACAAACTGCCAACCCCACGTCAGTTCTCCATTTCTTCCACATTTAATTTCAATTTTTCAATGGGTGAGAGATGCGTGTCATTGTTTGTATGGAAAGGTCATTTTACACCCTGGAATGCCAGGTGTCTGGTAAAATTTCCCCTGAAGTGCGCAATTTCGCCAACTTTAAGGTGCTATCTTTGACATTTGCAAGTTCATGGTGGCATTTTAAAAAAAGTTCCAACTTTAGGATGCTAAGTATGCACTTGGGCCATTGATTAACTTCCAAAATTCATATGCAAGCTTCTGTTTACATATGAATATTCAGACGTGTGACACATTATCCCCCTAAATTTATTGGGTATGATAAAGTATACCCATAACATCCAAAACAATCCAATGCTGCTCATTGGATCCCTTTTGGTTAAAAAAAGGCAACAAAAGAGGCCTACAAATTTCCAATAGAATTCCTTTGAAATGGGTATAGTTGAGCTAGTGTTTCAGGACAGTGAAGGCAACGTCTGGCCATTTTTGATCACGTATGACAGTGTTGGGGATAATAGAAGGGTATTTTAAACCAAGTGAAAAATCACAAAATCAGCAGTTTTCCCTTATTTACACATTAGGACGAAGAGTGCTCAAGGAATAAAATATATAAATACCAGGCTGCATTAGGATCATCCGATGTTTCACAGAGAGGGGGTTCTTGTTGTGATCTTTTCTCATAGCATTCATTTGAAGTAGGCTTCCTGTATGTAGCTATACCCACGTTATTTACTCTATCCTTGGTAATAGACACAACTTTCCAGCACATAGCTTCAGTAAGTTTGGTCATAGCTGAAAACAATGACCCAAAGCGGATCAGTTGTAAGAATTAATCAACATTTTCCACAAAACTATTGTCAAATATATTTATGATAGGTACTTAGTTATCTACCTTTCCATATTCCAACATCTGAAGCCTTCTTCTGGTAAACTGGAGTGGCTGACCACACAAAGAAGCTACCAGGTCTCAACACACGATTCAACTCTAGAAGAAGTTTACCCCCTGCAATTGTGAACAGGATAAGTTTTAGTGCTAACTTTATCTCTTTTGGTTTCTGTTAAGGTGCAACAAGAAAAATTAAAACAGATAGAACATAATATCAAATTTAATCAGCTCTCAAAAAGGCTAGCTCAACTCCTAAAAAGTATAAACAACAACAACATTCCCTCAATGCCTAACAAGGCTCCCGCACAATTAGGGTAAGGGAGAGTTGGGTGTTGCCTCTGTGATAACGAAAGAGACTGTTTCCAATTGACCCTGAACTAAAGTTCCAACAGCTATCCGTGACTTCAAGATTAAAGACGTTCGAAAATTTTAATAAGTCATTTTTCTTTGGTCCATTATACTGAATATTAAACCCCATCGAAGTAATGGACGTCTAAAAAATCATAAACATCTTATTAAAAGCTTAATTAGTGTTCTCTCATCTGATCATTATTAATTCACAAAGCGCAAAGAAAAATCTTACACCTTCAATATGCCATGGGACTCGACAACGTGCACAGTGCACAACATCGAAAACTCTCCCTGGGAAAGGAAGTCTTAGTGTTCCCATGACAGCAGAAATAGCAGGGATTCCTCTTTCAAGAGCAAACTGCACCTGGGCTTCATGTTCATCTTTAGGGGCAAACGACATTGCCAAGACATCCCTATCGAAGAGATAGCCGCCAAAGCTAGCAACTCCGCATCCAACATCCAATATGACTCGAGAGCGCTTTCCCCAAGCAATCGCAGGCACAGACTGCATAATTGATATATCATGACATCAAGAACAGATAATTAGCAAGCACAGTGACTAAATAACTTTAAAGATTTTCTGTTCTGTGATAACATTAATTCATTCCTTCTCCCTGTTCAGTGCAATGAGTATAACGGTTACAATGCCAAGAACCATTTCCACGTGAAATATTGAATACAATGAAATTTTAAACCGTGGACGAATGCCATCAAAGGTGAAAAACAAAGAAATGCAAAGAACATCTCAAGAAAGTATATACAAGAGCCATTAAATTTTTCAGTAGCTATAGAAGATGTTGACATGCTAAAATTTGTTACCTCAGAACTATGACTAGCGCAAACTGCTCAATGGCTCATTACAAGAAGTCTTTCCAATAATCAACATTTTCCAATATTAATGCAATGGTAACTACAACTAATACTTCCCCTCAGTTCTACCTTTATTTTCTTCTCAACGTTTCAACAGACTGGCTTTTTTTTTTTTTTTTTGCATACATCCTGCAAGTGAACCACTTGTGTTGCTGGTTTCTTTCCTCTACTCTTAACAACTATTATTTATCTGTCAAGGCAATCATACTGCATTATTCTAACCAGAATACAATAGATATGTGATTAGAATATAGGGGTAGAATAGTAATAGACATGTGTTAGGATTATTAGGGGTTATAAAAGGAGAGTTATAGTTACAGCAGGGGGCAGCTTTTGGTGATTTTGAGTTTTTGGGTTCTTAAGCTTTTGGCCTAGGAAAAGGGCATAGCCCTGGGGGAGCTTAGCTCTGGGTTTATTTGTCATTGTTCTAAGTCTTGCCATTACCATTTAGGTTGTTATCTTTATTTAATTTCAGTAATATCAGCTATCTTTTCCATTTCGACTGTTTTCCATTATCCATTCTCTATCAGAACATACCAACAAAATACGTATTATCAAGTTGTTAATGCAAGATTCTTGGCATCAGGACAAGACAAGGTTATATCACAGTTCCCCCAAGGACAATAGGTAGCAAACATAAGTCCTAGTCAAAGAAAAACTGGCCATGGATATAAACTACATGCAAGGACACCTAGGTGGACAATTGTGGATTTCCTAGCCGACGAACACACTTATCATGGCTATAACGTGTATACAAAACAATTCTCATAATATCTCTGTAGCGGCAAAACAATACACTGAAATCAGTGCGGGAATAAAGCGACACTTTTCTTTTGAATGTCAATATCCAATATCGAGGCAGGCAGAATAGATGAGAAAAAGGTTCTAAAACAAGTTTTACTGGTAGAGGTAAATGTACACATATAATGCAGGACCTCTAGGAACAAAGATGGTGAGAATTAATACATAAAGGCTGCCAAATGCCAAAATCTAGAATTATACAGACACTAAAGTCCTAAGATTGGCGATTGAAATTGTAAAGCAGTATAGTATAAATGTGTATGCAATATCTGAATGGAGCAAAAGCTGCTGGTATTAAAGTGTAGCTTTTGTTGGACCACATATTTTAAAATGATAGATCTATGAATCGAAACCTCCTTTTGAGATAAAATTAGAGGAAGAAGGAGGCTGCTAGATGGAAATTCCAAACTACCAGCAATCTTGATTTTCTCAGTCCAAAAGAAACTCCGATTCAGTTCTCTCCAAATGCATCTCATGGAATCTTAGAAACTGTAGAGATAACTTTTGCAACATCCACTGTCCGCAGCCACAGCAGTAACTGGTTTTTAGAGTCCTTTCCTCATCCTCACAACCCCTTACTTGTTGCCGCATTGGCACATGACTAGTGTAAAATTGAAGATAAACCCATCTCCTGCTCAACAAACTTATCTTGGCTACACAATGTACATATAGGACGTCTAAGGATGAAAAATGTGTCATGAAGATTACATATTTCCTCAAATACCAGGTATCTAGAATCATATAGGTACCATAATGATAAGAGAGTTACAAAAAAATGTGCATGGAACCATTTCTTGTTGGCTAATACTTGCTGCTATATATGTGAACATGGAAGCAATACAAATATTACAATCTCGTGTATTTTAACCTTACCCTTGTTCAAGAAAATGCACAAAATATTGACAATGGTGCTTAAGGAAAGTTCGAATCAGAGATATCACGCGCGCCAGATCATTAACCATGAATATAAAATTTGGAATTAATTGAAATGTAGAATAGTAAGAAAGCAACCTATAAGGTACCTCAATGTGGAGGATCCCCTCGCCACCTAGCCAATGTGTAAATCATAATTTAAATTGTGATACATCCTAGTTCCAACTTCCAAAACTAGACATTTGGAACTTGATTGAACTTTACGAGAATAACACAACTAAACTAGCATGCTAAGGAGAATCATGGGAAGAACTCCACCAAAAAAGTACCTCAAACATGGAGAAATACCTCATATGATAAACAACTTTTATGTTTTTTTCCAGCAATAATAAAAAATTACGTCATTTATAAAGTCAATATAATGCAGAGCACCATGCTTAAATTGAGTTCCACCACCAGGTAAAGTGAGGTAATCACCAGACACTTTTACCCAATTTTGATGTCCTTTGTACGCTGCCAATTGGGTATGGGGAACATTGGCGTACCAGATCTGCAGCAAAGAGTATTACATTTCAAACCTAAGAGTAAAATGGGAAAAGGGATTATCTGTCAGTACACAAGTACAAATTTCTTAACCTTGTCCCTGCTTTTTGGCCACTCAATAGGACGCTTGTAACCTTCAGGAAGTGGAACAAGGCAGGTCGGACGTTCTTTAGGGCAGTGCCTCTCTCTATGTTCATAGTGCTTAGTAGATTTAAGATTTCTAATTGCCTGTAAATTGTCAAGACATGGGATGTAATCAGGGCCAGCAGTGACATTGCACACTTTCCATTTGTGAGCATTCAGTTCATTATTAGATTGTTCTTTCTCGTTCTTTGACTCTGCTTCATGTGATGTCCATGACCCACTCTGAATGCTGGTTTCATTGACAATCTCAGACTGGGCCCCTGAAGGAAATACCTCTCCTGAACTTGAGCTATTGACTTGCCCACCAAAGTTTTTATCTGACTAGCTATCTTTAAAATCCACATTTTCATTGCTCTCATAAATTCCTGTTTTCTCATTCTCTGTCCTTTCTTTACCTGGGTCATTAGTATCAGGTTTCTGTTCTGCTACAGTCCCATCTTTATCAGATATTTTCTCAGCCCCATCCAATTCAGAATTTCCAATATCAGACTCTCTCTGGCTGGCCACACTATTGTCTCCATCATTCATTGTCTTCCCATTACCTTCTAAGCTTGCATCACCATTGAGTGTCTTAGAATACCCATCTTCAATGTTCTTATCTTCATTTTGAGACTCAGTAATTGAGCAATTAAATTTATTCAATTCATTTTTCTCCTCTTGCTGCAAGTCAAACTTCTGTTTTGAGTTTACTTCTTCATTTGCTTGCGTAGCTGAGGAGCTTTCCTTTTGAGATTGATTTGAATTGTTGTCCTTTGTTCTGGTATCAGAAGGGAATTCGCCCCGATTATCCTCAGATCGCTTTGTACTTTCATTGCTCCCAGGATCTTGTTCCTTCACCTCATTCTTATTCTCCTGAACAGGCACATCGATACTTTGACCAGGAATTATAGATGGTGACGTCATCATCCATAACCCTACCAAACATAGAGCCATGAAGACAATAATTGTAATTGTTGAACAGTAATTCAACGATGGCCTCCTAGCATCTAGCCTAGTGTATTTTCCTGTTGCCATATTTCTTCCCAGCAATCAATTAAAAAGCTGAACCCGGAGATCAAAATATCACGCTCATTCAGAATATGTTTTCTTACTTTCTGGTGAAAATTTCGCTGGAATAAAAAGGTAGTTCAGTTGGCTTTAAAAACCTAATCAAGTCTAATTTGACAGGATTTTAGACTACTCTGAGGCCATACAACTTTCACAGCATGGAATTAGCTATTCTTTGGGACAAATTATAACTAAGAGAACAAACAATAAAGATATCCAGATTTATGGAACCTAAACTGAATATAATCACTGGAACCAGTGTTTTTGTTCTCATAATTGAAATTATTGAACAAGGAAGCACAATCAAAATTACAGGTATTGACACAGGCGCCTACATCACAGCTTCATGAAAGCCAATGAAAACGTAGGGATGGATCCCACTTTAAAACCACAATTAATTGTTGAATTTGTAGGATGCCAGACAAGCAGAAGCGTTAACGAATATCAAATTCAACAAACCTCCATTGATAAAGATCTAGAATGAAAAACAGCACTAAAATCGAAAAAAAAAAACCCTTAAGATGAGCCACTCCTACAGCATTTTTCAGCCGCGACAGCTGAACTACTAGCACGGTCGTAGGTGGTAGCACACAAAGGTAAATTTGAATCGGAGATAAAGAAAGATAGCACGCATCAAACAGAAGCAGATCAGAGGTGAAATAAGCTGAGACGCAGTAGAGTACCTTATCAGTGATCAGAAAGAATCAGCATCGAATCGAAATCGAAATATCACGGCAAGTGTGACGTTATTAATCTTCCAGTTGAAGGAGCTTCAATGTAGCTGTTACTTGTTAAGCTGAAACCCAGTAACCCAATCGAAAATAACAATGAATTTTATTTGTTTAAACCTCTCGATATATCTTGTTTCAATATTTAGAGAAACTTAGCGCAAAAAATAAATTATCGAGTCCTAAAACAAAGACAAAGAGTTTGACATTTTTGTAACTAATATATGCATGCATTTAGAAGAAAATTAATTGTCATTTCAGACCCCAAAATACTTTAGCGGATACGCATTTAATCTTAGTAATACTCCAGTGCTTCTTTATCATATAAATAAATAAATAAGTTCAGTTTGGTATTGCTGTTTGTAACATGTTCTAGCAATAATTGCTGTTAAATTAAACTTCCTTATAAAAAGTGCTACTTAGAAAAAAAATAAATGTTTGATAAATGCTTTTATATAAATGACTTAACTAATAATCTATTGTAAATGTGTTTGGTAAAATTTAATTACATTATATTGATCCTTCATCATTAACAACGTATACTGACCCATAAAATCAAATCCAACATCTATTGCTCATGAATGTATTTCAAAATAGTATGTGGCTATAGGTTTCACAATAATAAAAAAAAAAAACAAACTTCATTAATTTAAAACCTATTTCTACTTTCTATTAATGAAAACGCAATCTCATTACAAAGATTGTCAATTTCTATAGGTCTACTATTAGAAGAATTTCCTTGAAAAGAAGATTTTCCATGAGATTTGTGAGCACCCTTAACATCTTGAAAAATGTCTGGTGATATAAAATCGGGATGATCGTCGTATCTTATAAAAACTAGATCATTCAAAGAAAACC
Source organism: Euphorbia celastroides (assembly GCA_948291685.1). NCBI lineage: Eukaryota > Viridiplantae > Streptophyta > Magnoliopsida > Malpighiales > Euphorbiaceae > Euphorbia > Euphorbia celastroides. Next base: position 3,692 of record CAOJBJ012035300.1, on the reverse strand, counting down.
TGCGAATGAAATTATGCAGCGCCATAGAATCAGTGACAATATCCCCTTAAATTTGAAATGGATAGGTAAGCATATCTCTTAATATTTTCCACCTTTGTTTCCATGCCTCAAATGTCCTCTTAATACAACGTCTAGGTGATGAATGTACTTTGTTGAAAGTTTTTCAGTACCCTATTGGTGCTTCCTCTCATCTAAAATTCGGAAGATGATATCTTATTCCTTTATAAGATTTAAGAAATCCATTCATTTGCAGATAACCAGCATCAACCAAATAATATTTTTCTGTTTTATTAAACAATCAACACTAGTAGAAAAATAAGAAAGTAAAATCATAAATTGTATACACTAATTAAATAATCACCTTTTGGTGGTTTTGGAAAATTCAGATTTTTATTATTGATAGCATGATAGAAGATGCGTGTATCGTGTGCAGTGCCTTTCCAATCTGCTAACACAAAGATAAATTGAGTGTCGAAACTACATGCAGCCATGATATTTTGTATTGGGATTCCTTTTCTACCAATGAATCGCACTTGATCATTTAAGCTCACATGTGCATATACATGGCTACTATCAATTGCATCAGTGCAATCCTAATACATATAATGAAATAAAATGAATACATGATCACCAAAATAGTCATTAGAAAAGCTTTGTTGAAATGTTACATACCTTAAAATATGGTGTATATCTTATATCATGAAGGATTTCTGTAGGGACATTAGAGAAGTTGGGGTCAGGTGGTTTTATTAACTCCTTTGCGAAAGAACATAGTTCACCTAACACTTCTCTGAAAACTCGACTTATAGTCTCTCTAGAATGTTGAAACCGTTCTTGATTTTATCTATTTGATGCACCTTGAGCTAATATGTATAAACAAATACATATTTGGTGTCATCTTTGTATATTCAATTATTCATGCATATTTAGATACAAAGAATCCACGCCACTTGCACACAATTGAAAAAAAAATTGGAATAAATTAATCTAAAGAAATAGAGTACATACCGATTGGAGAAGATGGCTCTTTTGATCCAACAGGAGAAGACGACGTAAACATGAATGGGAATGAAAAATAAGCTTTAGGGTTTAATTGGGATAGACTAATAATTTTATAAAATTATAAATGACACTTTTGTCATTTACCCTTAAGTTGCACGATTACTCCCCGGTCATAGCAACCGCTTTTTAAATAAGAAAGTTGTACCATACACATATTTTTTTAAATATTATTATTTTTATATAAAATTTCTATTTAATTATACTTACAGTAGAACTTCAATAAATAAATGTTCAATAAATGAATAATCTTGTCTATTGAATAAATTTCTTTGATCCCAACTTGGTTCAATGGTTTTAATAAATAACCTCGTTTAATGCATTAACGAATAAATATAAATAAATTCTCTATAGACCTTGTGTAAATATAAATGAATAATCACTATATTTTAAATAATATATTGTTACTATTACATTATATCATGAATATATTTCATTGAATGACTAATTTTCAAACACATTAATGAGTTATATCTTTTTCGAATTTTAAAAATATGAATAAAATTAAAAGTTTGCATAAAAGTTATAACTACTATAAACTCCAAGTACATCTGAAATTAATACAAAATAATATAATTACATTAAAAAGTCTAAAATATCATCTAAATAATTAATTATTCATTTATCGATCAATAAATATTATATTCATTAATCGATAATAAATAATCTCATTAAATGAATATCTTTTTATCGTCCCAAAAATATTCATTTATCAACGTTTTACTGTACATTACTTTCAATTTTTTATTTATGTTTTTACTTCTTTTTTTTTCCTTTTCTACATCATCCTCCCCCCATGTGTCCCACAAGTCACTATCTTAATTAATTCAGATTTTTGAAACTTAAAATTCTCTCTCTTAATTAATTCAGATTTTTGAAACTTAAAATTATCATATCTCTCAAAATGTTGATTTTTAGGACTTAGTTTTGTAGAATATATTGTTCATTTTATTTGTATCTTTAAAACAAGATCTATGTTTACATACTTTTGACGGAAAAAAATTCGAATTATAGATTTTTCCTATAATAATATATAATGTTATAGAATTTTCTATAACGATCTATAATGTTGTAAATTTTTCTATAATGATCTATAATGCTATAGAAATTTCTTATAATGATCTATAAAGTTATAGAATTTTCTATAATGTTATATACGTTTACAAAATGACATTATAGATTGTTGGTCCCTTAGGGATGTATGGATCGGGTTAGAGGGGTGAATGACCCTTTTTCACGGAATTCAGTTGGCAATTTAAAACGGTTCAGGTTCCGAACTTCAAGACAGATTCCGGATAATAACAGTTAATGAACAAATGAATATTTAAATTGCACAAGAGATTTTTATCCTGGTTCGGCCCCGCCTATTCCAGTCCCCAGAACTCTTGCTGGGCTTTAATCCACTAATGAATTCCTTTACGGGCAGGAATCAAACCTTTTACAAGTTGTTACCGAAAAGTACCCTTTTCCAGAAGTAGGATGTACCACCAAACTCTCACCAGTTTAGCTGAGTCCTTTAAGGGGTATACCGTTCCTAATCGCTCACCGGATCTATACTAAGTCCCACTTTTCAATCCCCCGACTGAAAAGATTTACAATAAATTTTTTATTTGAAAAATTATTCTAACAGATTGAGACTACCGCTTGTTCTCTTGAGTGTTTTGAAAGCCGATTTCTTGTGAAATTCGTTTGCTCTAGAAAGCTTGAAAGAATCAGCCTGTTCTTCATGCTTCAAGTTTCTCTATTTATAGGTTGGGCAATAAATGTTACCGTTGGAGAGGATGAAATCTGGATCGTTGAAGAAACTAAGCATAGGCGCATCCGGACCGTCCCTTTTGCCGTTAGAGACAATTTAATACCCGTTGTAGCTAGGGATTTGTGCGCCAATGTAGGAAAATAGGACTTCAGAAAAAATCCTTTATCTGAAGTGTTGGTCCCCGTGCGAAGCCAGTCGTGTCTCAGCGGAAGCAGAGTTCCTCGCTGGCTCTGACACAGGCACTGAGAGTTTGGACTCCAGCGCGCTGTTGGTCTCAGCGGCACTGAGAGGGACGCAAGAGACAGGCCCTGTAAAGAAAATTTCACAAACGAGATAAGGAAAATTCAAAAGCAAGATTTATCCTGGTTCGGCTACCCTCGCCTACTCCAGTCCCCGGATACCCTCTCCGAGCTTTAATCCACTAGTGACTCCTTATTGGCGGAGAAGCCTTCTTACAAGAGTTTTCTAAAGAAAGAGTACCCTCCTCTCTCTCCTATTCTCTCACAGAGCTTTTCAGATACAAAGTACCCTCCTTCATATCCTATGCTCTATTCCCTAAACTGATGGATACCCTTTCCAACAGCCGACTCAGTGTTCTCGACACTATAGCTTTTCACGTGAGTGAAGAAGCTTTTTACAACAGATATACAATTGATTGTTCTATCTATCTTTCTCTCTCAAAGTGTTTTCTGGTTTAGTGAGAGCTTGACGAGATGTGGTCTTTTACCGGATTTCTTTCTTCTTGAAAGGAATTCTCGTCTACTTTCTTCTTCGACCTTCTTCTCCTTTTATACCCAAATTCAAAATATAGCCGTTGCAACCTCAACGTTCAATTTTGCTAATCCGAGATTAAGCAATTTTCCCGTTTCCTCACAAC
>CAOJBJ012035032.1:0-13879 GCA_948291685.1 Euphorbia celastroides | reverse complement strand
GGACTCCGACTTTAGACGCCGCTGGACTTAATTTATAGTTGAAATTTGACTGTATGGCTTTGTTTCGCTGTTTCTTGCTGTTCTTGATTAGCATTTTGTTGTTCTCTGGCCTCTGTTTTGCGGCGGATCCTTTTGTCAGTTATGACTTGAAGGTTTCTTATATCACTGCTTCTCCTCTCGGCGTTCCTCAGCAGGTTTCGTCTCTTTCTGGTTTTGTTTTGAGTTTGATTCAGTGTTTTTGAATGATTTTTGGTCTATTTTTCATGTTTTTTTCTTCCAATTTCTGCTTCGATCTGCTGAAACTGCTAGTTCAGCGATTTTTTTCATGTCATTTGTTTTGATTTGGATATGCGTTGGCGCTTTGTTTAGGATTTTGGTTCTTATTGTTTCGTAGAAAATTAATTCCTCACATCTCTTTGGTGCAAGCTTTTTATTGTTTCCTGTGCTCTCTCTGCCCCGTTCCCCCTCTGTTTTTTATAGTAGCAATGCCAGGTTGTGCAGTGTTTCAACTTAGCACTGAAACTATTAAGTGTTGATTAGTCATGTATTAGCAATCTCTAGACCGTTGAATGCGATATCTGCCTTTTGTTTTCGTGTTAGCCCGAGAGATTTCCTGTCAGTTCGGCATTTGACCGTTGTAGAAGTTGGGCGACTCGGTGGTTATGGATTCTATTCTTCATTGTACATGATACTGCGATTTTAATTTGCTTTTATCAAGTTATTCAATTGTTTATTAGTTGTTTTTCATTATCTGATTTCTCCATAGCTTGGAAAGCTTTCTGTGATATTCTCTTCTTGCAGTGATTTACTTTATTTCTATTATGTAGCTTCGTGATGTATTTTTTTTTCCAGTACATTTTTACTTATTTGCTTAGCACTGATTGCAGGTCATTGCTATAAACGGGAAGTTTCCTGGACCTGTCATCAATGCAACGACTAACTACAATGTTATTGTCAATGTTTTTAACCAATTGGATGAAAATCTCCTAATAACTTGGTATGTTGTGGTGAATTTGCTTTAGTTGCTTCTTCTTACTCTATTGTGAGACCAAGTTTTGAGAAATTTAGGGTGCTTTGACAGGCCTGGGATCCAAATGAGGCGTAATTCCTGGCAGGATGGAGTTCGTGGAACTACTTGTCCAATTCCTCCAAAACAGAACTTTACTTATAATTTTCAAGTCAAGGATCAGATTGGTAGCTTTTTCTACTCTCCATCCCTCAATCTTCAGAGAGCATCTGGCGGTTATGGTCCCATCATTGTTAACAATAGAGAAACTATCCCCATTCCTTTTGCTGAGCCAGATGGGGATATTACTATTCTTATTGGTGATTGGTATACTCGAAACCATACGGTTAGTATATTTATAAGATTATTGCTTCAATTTGAACCCTGAAGTTATGATTATTTGTAGCATTGAACTTTAACAGCAGTCTTTCAATTGAATGTCAGGCATTGAGGGCCACCCTTGACTCTGGAAAAGAGCTTGGAATGCCTGATGGGGTTCTGATTAATGGCAAGGGACCCTACAGGTACAACAAAACTTTAGTACCCAATGGAATTGAGTATGAAAGTATTCAAGTTAATCCAGGTGAGGAGCTGTGTTGCATTACATTTTAATTTTTATATTTTCCACATCAATTTTATTGACTTCTACCTGTCAGCTGTTGCATATTCACATTTATCATGAATCCTGTGTTAATGCCCGTTTTCTCATATGTCATAAACTAATATACGGTCAATTGTCTATTCAAAACTTCAAATTTTGATCCATGTTCACTCTTTCCATATTAGTGTGTTTCATATGCCTATGAAGAAACCATATATACTGATCAAAGTTTAAGTTGGCTTTTTATATGTTTTTCAGGAAAAACCTATAGACTTCGTGTTCATAATGTTGGGACTTCAACTAGCTTGAACTTCAGAATCCAGGGCCACAATCTTCTTCTTGTAGAGACAGAGGGGCGCTATACATCCCAGCAAAACTATACGAACTTTGACATTCACGTGGGCCAATCTTATTCGTTTTTGGTTACCATGGATCAAAACGCGTCTTCTGATTACTACATTGTGGCAAGTGCCAGATTTGTGAATGAATCAAATTGGAAAAGAGTCACCGGTGTTGGCATCTTGCATTATTCCAATTCGAAAGGACCTGCCTCTGGTCCTCTACCAGAAGCACCAAGTGATGTTTATAACCAGTGGGCAGCAATGACTCAGCCAAGATCCATCAAGTTAGTTCTTAATCTTAATAGACCCTGTTTTTTTATCTTTCATTTCATCATATCATTTTTACTGCATTTGATCACCTATAAGAAACAAAAAGGGGTACCTTTTACTCCTTATCATCATTCTACTAGGATTTAGTGCCCGATCAATACATTGTCACTTTTATTTCAGTGAAGTGGCAATGAATCAAAAGTCCTGCATGAATTTCAGTTTTTGTTTAATATAACTTATTGTCATACTCATGTCTATATATGTCATGTAATGAGTGAATTAAGTCATTTTTTCGCATGGATTAGGCAAAATACTACAGCGAGTGGAGCTCGGCCAAATCCACAGGGATCCTTTCACTATGGTCAAATCAATATCACCCACACCTACATACTAAGGAGCTTGCCACCAGTTAGAATCAACGGCAAACTACGTTCCACAGTGAACGGGATATCATTTGTCAACCCCGAAACACCAATCAGGCTTGCTGATGTGCACAAAGTAAAGGGAGCCTACAAGCTCGATTTTCCCGATAAACCACTTGGTCGGTCTGCCCGAATGGACACATCTATCATCAATGCCACATATAAGGGATTCATCGAGGTCATATTGCAGAACAATGACACCCAAATGCTGAGTTTTCACATGGATGGCTACTCGTTTTTTGTTGTTGGGTAAAAACATTTGTTATCTCAGCTTGTTCCTTTTTTTTTTGTGAATAACTCTTAGTGATCATGTTTTGTTCAAATGCAGGATGGACTGGGGAATATGGACCGTGGACAAAAGAAGTTCTTATAACAATTGGGACGCTATTTCTCGGTCCACAGTTGAGGTTAGTTTGTCTACTGGCAACATTTTATCACTATGCACATATAGAATTTTGATTGTAATTTCAATAATTTTTATTGTGTTTTTCGTTTTTTCAGGTGTATCCCGGGGGTTGGACTGCAGTTCTGGCATCTCTAGACAATGTAGGGGTATGGAATCTTCGAGTAGAGAATCTCGACCGGTGGTATCTTGGCCATGAAACATACATGAAAATAGTCAACCCTGAAGAAAATGGAAAAACCGAGTTTGTTCCACCCGAAAACGTTAGATACTGTGGCGCCCTTAAAAGCTTGCAGAAGTATGCTCAACAACTCTAAACAAGTTATCTGTTTATAATCAAATGTTCTGTTGATAAAAGATAACTAACGAAGTCGGGTTTTGCTTGGTTCAGGGATAAAAGCACGTCGTCTGCTGTATCTATTGTGGTCGGGAAATCGAAGCTGTTCTTCGCTCTAGTGATGGTTCTTTCTGCATCGGTTTTCGTGCTCGGTTAACCTTTTGTTTTTGTTTACTTTGGTGCATTTGAAACAATGTGTTATAGAGTAGTCGAATGTGCACAGTTGGGGGATACATACATGCATTTTGCATAGTTTGATTGTTAGAAGATACATTTTCAGGGTTTGCCCTTCTAATTGTAATTTAGGCTAATATTCATTTTTTGTTATATTGATCGCTGAGTTGCAAACTGAAAGATTTCGGAAATCATATTGTTTTATGAATTGAAATGTGTTATTCTTCGTTGATGAAATTTAGTTGCTTGTAAGTGAATTGGTAAGATTTGTTCTGTTCTATGGTCTGTTATACGGTTTTAATAAATTTAAAAATGAAGAAATGGGCTCTTGTACTATAATGGTATAATATGTAGGTCCCATTTGATTTAATTGTCACTGATATTTTATTTTGTCTCCTGAATAGTTATAAACAATTATAATGCGAGAGGACCCAGACTAATACGTACTCCCTCCCGTCTTTTTTATGGATGCTTCATGCTTTTAATTTTGTTTTTTCTATTGGACATGTTATATTTTTCTCTTTTTATGTTAATTTTTTTGAATTTATTCTTGTATTAATGAGGAAAAATTAAATATCAATGAAATTTTAAGCAAGTAATTAAAAAAAAAAGAGAATTGTATAAATGATAGATTAATCATTTTGGTGGTGTAATAATATCTTTAAAACCACTCATGAGGTTTCATTTTTCATCAAAAACACCTCTAAGGTTTCAAATCCATCAAAAACACATTCGCACCGTTACCAAAATGAGAATTTTCTGTTAACAGGATTAAAATAGATGACGTGGACAAGTGGCAATTTTGTCAAAACTTACTTTCTAAAACCATTTAACAAAGTCAAAAACCCATTTAACCTTACCCATTTTTAACAAAACCTAACCCAACAACCCATTTAAAACCCCAACCCTAATGCCCTGCCACCGGAGCCGGCGCCGTCGCCGGAAAATCGCGATCCCGGCGACGACACCAAAACGACGGTCAAACTCCGAAAATCCCCCTGTTTCACCGATTTCTCTCCCCCTCTCCCTCATCTCACTCGCCGGAAAACCACAAGCCCCGATTTCTCGCCGCCAGACGATTTCTCCCTCTCTTACTCGCCTTAAAAACCCCAGCCCCGATTTCAACTTGTAAATCCCGATTTGAACATGTAAATCCCGATTTCAAACCTACAAATCTCAATTTTAACCTGCAAATCTCACTTCGAATCTTAGGTCCACCGCCAAACACCAGAACTTGCCGACAATTTCAAACCCTAAATTAGATATTTCATAAACAATAAGTATCGATGATTTTATAAGCAATAAAAATATATTATTGATTTTGATGATTTTAATCAAAACATCTATTACAAAAAGAAACAATAGATAGGATTTTAAGATTTGCCAAACACCCTAACAGTCGCAAAATGGAGTTATTATTAGTTTAATGGTCCCGATATATATATAAACTTTGCCTTAAATATGAAAATCATAACTTTCCTTTTTCCAAATTATGTACTTCAGTTACAAATTTCCTTTTCCACATGAGTTCAAACAATTACTTCACTTCACAGTTTCACACGTGAAGCTAGTTTTTTCTATATTGTGGATATATGATATGGGCCCTCTTAAATGAATGTACTGATGAGAGAATTTTCTTTTCAAAAAGGAGCAAAAGACAACTAATTTTTAAAATATCTTTGTTGAAGTATATTCCGTTCCAAATGATTTTTTATGTAAATTTTAAGAAAAGAAAGTTAAGAGAATAATTCTTTTAAATTACTAGAGCTAACAGGTTAATTTGAGTCCACGTATGAGCATGGTAGGGTGAAAGTTTTCTTTATTTTCTTTTTCTAAAAAATGGCAATTCATTTCCATTTTAATAACGTTGTAAATATCTGTTTAGTTTAGTTATATTTACACAGAAATGTTATGGTTGGTAAAGTGTGAGAAGTTTTAATTTGAATAAGACAGTTCATATGAGCTGCTTATTATTTCTACAACTGCATTGCATTAAATGATATCAAAAGTCAAATGAAAATTTAAAACTCATAACCATAAATTGGAATTGCATGTATTTTTCTCCTAAAGCCGCATTATCTCATTTCGTCACATGCTCTCTGGTCTATCAGTAGTGTCAAATTGTGAAAATAATTCATGTAGAGTAGACGTGTAGGATTTGGATCTATAACCAACTTTAGGTTTACACTTATTTAGGTGATAATCACATCTTTGAAGAAATTAATTCATTTTATGTAGAAAATGTACTTTTCTACTACCTAAAATGAACTTAAATGAATTCAATACTTTCATAAATCTTGATATATAGCAGACGAGTATAAGCCTAAAAGTATTATATTTGATCTATGATTGAACACACAACGTATACAACGTTAAATCAGATCGATTTTTATCAAAGCCTAATGTACACAACTACCTGACTATAATTTTTAAAATAATTTGCATTATTTGTGCTTACATTAAACAAAAAGAAGAATCCCCGATCCTTTCTGAATGTGATCCGAATATGAGACAATTAGAGTCCACAACTTCCATCTTAACTACAACTATATGACTGTTTATCATCATTTTCTGTATGGAATGCCAATCGAAACTGCTATATTATTTTATACTTCTTATTATATTTGATTAAATATTGAAATAGCTCTGAATTTAGGCGAGATCAAATTGTTAGTAAAAGTGAAACTCTACAGCTTCTAAAAAAATATAATAGTGGTACAGCTTGAGTTAATGTACAGTCGAATAGGATATTAACTTGGAGTGCCTTCTAAGTTTATTAAACTGCATTTTCCAAACTTTCCTGCAAAGCATTTCATCATGATTTTCTTAAGAATCTTCTAGCTCAACCACAATTACATATGCATATTGTATTCCCTTGCTATTGATAATCTAGTAGTTTGGATCCATTTCGTTTAGTTACTAGGGTTGAACTGAATTGAATTGAACTAAATTTAACGGGTCTAAACTGAATTGAACTTAATTTATTTACATTACTTTTTCAGTTAGAATTAATAGACCCGAACTGAATTTAGCTGAACAAAACTTAATTGAATTGAATTCAATGAACCTCAATTGAACGGAACTTAACTTAACTGAACTGAACCAAATTGAAGTTGAGGAGAACAGGGCGTTAGTATCCATTGTTTCAGTCTTAATTATTTACTGATAATTTTTTTGTTTATAAAATAATTAATTTGTAACTAAACATTTAAACTATTACATAATATGGAAAATACAAAAATAGATGTCCAATAAACTTCAAATATCCACAATTCTCAACACTCGCAACATCTCTTTATGGTTTTAGAAGAAATTTAAAAGTTAAACAGCTAAAACATCTAACACTGTGTAGAATACACATTGATCTACCGATTAGGTTTAGCTCTTTTGCTGCACCCTCCAATATAGAGTGGAGAAATTCTAAAATTAATGCGATGACTCCTTCAAAGTCCTTATAAAAAAACATGTTGACATCTGAGCTATTCGAAAAAATGGACTGGACTCGTAAGTCACTTTCAGGTTCTAAAAAAAAATAGATTAGACTATTCAAAGCTATCTCAACTTATGATTAGCTTTGACTTTTCAAGGATGTCCTTAGTATATTTTCTCCTCAACTTAGAAGCTGATACGATGATGTCTAGGGGCCAAATTCAGGGCTAGAACTTTTTAACTCTCTAGCTAATTTAACTGGTATGGATCAACTCTTGAGATACTAGAAATCAAGTCAACTGTTTAAAGTAACTTTCCCATTTCGTTTTATTATGTACACAAACTTAACTATTTTGAAAATCTCACCTTCCCTTTCAATCCATCTAAACATCAACAATGATCATTTCCATAACTGAACTTGACAATCATTTGAAGAAGATGAACCATTATCAACCTTAATCTCTTGCTCCTCAATTAAACAGTCCTATGATTGGTTTTGCCTTGGCAAATCCTCTTGGCTCAATTGAGAAGCAACAAACTTATCAAGAACCCGCCAATCCATCACTTGATTTAGGGCTAAATTTGGTTTAGGGTTTTTTAAGAATTGGGATATTTGGAATCTGATGATAAAAACCTGAATTCGGGTTTCGGTCTTGTTCATTGATGAATGAAACTTGGTCATCAAACCAACTGCTGCTTGATTCAATTTCACTTGCTCTTCTAATTGTTGTCATCTTCTTCTTGAAAACCCTACAGACTACCCATCCTTCTTCTTGTGGGGTACTTAGGGTTTCGGTTGTTTCGAGACGATAGTCATGCATGATCCAGTCTGATTTTTGCCCAATTGGTGCTTGGCCTTTGTAGATTACTAATGTTTTTCTCATTCTGATCAATTCGTGCTTCGAATATATTGCTTTGTCTCTTCCTGTTGCTTTCCAAAACCCGGCTGTTGTTGCTCGATTTGTTCGGGTTCCTGTTGGGTACATCTTGTCTTTGTGGCTAAAGAAGTACCACTCGTCTTGATCATCGGTGCCTATTTGGCATATCGCTGATGAACATAACAAAAGTCAGCTCGACCCGAGAAAGATTAATTAAGTCTTCTACTATAAGTTATAGCGTGTAGAATGGATTGATTGAAATAACCGAGTTAGTTGGTTACCTTGAAGATCCCATGGCTCAATTTTGTAGAGATCGACATCCTTAATGACATTTAAATCGATTCTTCTTGAATTGATTTTTTTTCCTGAGGTAGTAATCGACGAGTTCTTCATCAGTGGGATGGAACCGAAACCCGGGAGGAACATGAAAAAATGCATTCATCCTCTTTCGTTGAAGTCTTCGGTTTTCTGTTTTTCATTCGCAGTGTTTGTTTGATGAGAACCGATCAATGTACATATATAGTTGTAATAGTAGCTTGATTCAGACATTAACAAAAAGCATGCTCTATAAGTTATTGCAACAAACAAACAACTTCAAAGGAACAAAAATTGGAAGTTCATTAAAAATTGACAACATTAAATACGATATGATTCATGAAATAATTAAAAAGTAGTGTAACTACAAAAAATTTAAACAAATAGATAAGCTCATAATTGTTAGTATTAAGCATATTTACATTCTGATGTTCTTGCGCTTAAAGAGAAATGTAGTTCAATTTACAATGTATAGAAACTAATAGTAACTCAAGGTAGTCAGAATTTCGACTTCCGACAGTTCAAAAGATTGTATTGTATATGTTTTGAAACCGGTTGATCCAAAATTTCAGATGACAGATCTCATATGCGGAATAATCATCGTGCATTAGTACCCCTCGTATCTTTCATAATAAAATATGAAAGTTGTATGAACACAAATCAACACTTATTCGTACACTAGTATCAAAATAAAGTTTAGAGTTGAGTGGTTCACTGACAAACTGAAGTGAAAACTTATGAACTACAATTTTGATTTTTTTTTCTATAATATTAACAAACATCTTACATTTGGTATTTCTATTCGAGATTGAGTCATAGTTACGATTACTCGCTCTTAGAATGTATTTAGGTTCAGAATTCAGTGTACATTTGTATTTATGGCAATTGAATTGAATAAAAGTGAACTAAAGTTGAGAAGAACAAGGTCTTTGTAGGATTTTTATTGTGGACTAAATTACATACTATGTCTAACAATTATGATTTATGGTACGTCGTATAGTGACTATACATCTTATAATCCCTTTTTTTTTTCTTATAATAAATACTGAAGTGTATGGAAAACTTAGACAAGAAATTCATGATTATATAGTTTAGAAATTACAGGTCTTAATAACATTCAAACTATTATACGTTATTTATTAGCTTAAATTTTAATTTTTGTGACATGTGAAGAATATTCACAATATTATGAAAGAAGTAGTATCCTTGTGAAGAATGAATATTTTGACCCTAATAATGAACTTATTTTCTCATGGAATGTGAAAAGTTACCTAAATGATATGATAAATGTTAGTTGTAGGGGACAAATCACATATTATGCTCTCCCATAGGATCAACTATTCTAAACGTATCTCACATATCTGAGATAGTCTGAAATGCAATTTACAGAAAGATATTCAATTCAGTACCACATATTCAAATTAGTAATTTCTTTCATTAAAATTGTAGTCAAGAATTAATTGAACACAAATAGAACACGATTTTTATTCGATTTTATTGTATGCATATTGCAATAAGAAATCACCAGTTCTTCGGATTTTAGATCTGCAAAATCTGCCTCGGAAACGTGTTTGAAAGTGGAAAATCACACTTGAAAACGTTAAAAATAGCGTGAATTTGTGTTTCTCAAAAGGAAACAGAAACAAGAAATGTTAACTTTAGGAGTTTATGTGCTTTCCTTACACAGTAAACCAAATAAGGCATGCAGAAAGAAAATTACAGATGAAAAAAACAGTAAGTACCTATAGATCTGATGTCTGAATCCGGTTGAACTGATGAACTGATGAACTGAAAGCAACAAACTTTTTATTCCAAAATTGGAAAGAACACAAGTGAATGTAAGTAGAGATATATCCTCGGGAATTGAAGTCTCTTGCTTTTGTCGGATTTAGATCCCGAGGAATTCAGAGAATAAAAAGGAAAAGGGAAAAGGGGTGAGTGGAATTGAAGGAATTGGAAAACAAGAAGATTTATATAACAAGGGAAAGTAGAAAGAAACACTAATGAACACAAAATATTGTTATTTTAAGAAAAACAAATAAATAAGTAGAACATCATAAGGTAGCTCTCAATCAGTGTCGGATGACCTAAATTGATGGACAAGATTTTGGAGGGAATAATCGAGGGTCAAATATTGGGTTGTTTCCCTCTACCCGCTACTGATAAGGACACGTGTTCAATAACTTATTCAACAACTGTCTTTCAAATTTTATCTTAGGTTATTGATCAATTGCTTTTAACTGCTTTGAAGCAAGATCAACGATAAAAATTATGCACAACAATAAATAGTTAGACTAGACTAGACAAGCCAACTATTTTCACGCTAAATTGTGGTATAACTAGCTAACCAAGGTTGAAAAGAGTAGTCTATAGTACTAGAAGAAAATCATGGTCATACAAAATGTCATGTCCATGTTTTGTTTATAAGGTTTTAGGATTGAAGAGAAATAACAAAAAGAGACTTATTTTAAAAATTGTAATAAAAGTCCGAGTTTTTTTTATAAGGTTTAAAAGGTTAATCAGAAAACTCTAATGATCTTTTAAGAGAATTAGTAACAGACTGAAAATCATTTAAAATTCACTTTGTCACACTATGAATTAAAAAAATTTTAAATCCTTCCTAGTTATTGGTTTTTGCGGTCACACTTTACTAGTCCACCCCTCGAGCACATCTTTAATTATGATCCAGTGGTGAATTATTATGTAGTTCGAACTTGTGACCAACTAATCACACATAAAAAAATGTTACAATCTTGTACCTCAGTCCAAGATATTTAAAACGGTAGGAAATAAACAATATTATCAGCTTTAAAGAGACTAGAAGGACCCAAAAAGAAATGAAGATGTTTGAATAATAAAATTTGATTTTTGGTGGTGACGTAGTGGAACAGCAACCAGCCAAAAAGTTGCATACAAGCTCTCACTAATTTATATAACAAACTTTTTCAATATTATTATTACTTTCTAGAAATGGCTCGTGTTAGCCCAAAATCAACTGGTACAGTTTCAACAATTTTGGTTCAAGACATTACAGTGATATATGTAAAATGATGATGCTGGAATTCACACCTTATATATGATGCCTGTAGCATGGACACCAGAAATCCCCATATATGGTATGATATTGTCCATTTTAGACTAAAAGTCCTCATGGTTTTACTTTTGGGCTTTCCCTAAAAGACCTCACACTATTGAGAATTGTGGTCTTTGAGGGCAAACAAATATCTCACTGGAAAGATTGAATGATCTAGAGTAGATTATAAGCATGGACCACTATTCTCAATGGTATGAGGCATTTTGAGATAAAGTCCAGGAGAAAATCCATGAGGCTTCAAAGTTCAAAGTGAACAATATCATACCATGTGTCAGGATTTGTGTACAAAAGCTGGCACTAAAGTTTGATTGGCCTCACATGAACTTTCAAAAGTTTATCTCAACTCTCTGAAATTGGCTTTTGTATCTTTCAACCTTCTAAAGTTGGCTTTTTGTATATCTCAATCCATTGAATGTCTCGTATTAACTTTTAGTTGGTTTTACTTTTCAAAGATGTTATTTTTTCTCTCTAACTAGAAGTCGACACGTGACATACAAGTTTTGAGTAATACCGAAAAGTCAACTTCAGAATATTGAAAGAAACTTTTCAAAGTTGTGTGGGATAGTAGACTTTGATGCCAACTTTAGAGTAGACTACTATGTACTTAACCTTTTTTTTAAAAGGGTACTTAACCTTTATCTACATCGAACAACATTTTCTGAAGAAATGTGATTTAGTTTATTTTCTATAGAAGATTCTGATAAATAAATTCTTTCAAAAATTAAGATTATAAGGTGAGGGATTTGGTCCGTAAATAGAAACTATTGCTTGTTCTTATTTTTTCCATTCTAACGAATAGTTGGTGTGGATAATTTATAGTAAATATGCATGGATTTGCCTAAAATTCACATTGCTTTATTTCTGATGCATAAGTTTTGTTTGCTCTGTTGCTGAACCGTCCATATCCAAATCTTTTAATCTCGTAACATATCAACATATTTGACTGAATTTGATTAATTAGGTATTCAGAGCCTTTTCTGAAAAAAAAAAAACTTTCTTCTGCAAAATGTGTATTATGTATTAATTTTTTTCTATCACCTAAATAAAGTCACTTTAGAAAATCGTAATTTTTTTGCATTAATCCTCTTTTTGTTCTAAAGTTATAGAATATTAATCCAAATTACATCCAATATATTTTGGGGTGAGTTGCAATTTTATTGTGGAGTACTGAGGTTTAATCTTACAAACTTCATATTACAATACCCATGCGTTTGTCGCAAAAGAAAAATTATAGCTTGACAATAAATATTTGAATCCTTAGTGGATCAATGATTTGAGAGTGTTTACATTTAACTGTTGAATAACATAAAGTTAATTATCAAAAGAAAAAGAATAACATAAAGTTGAGCTGATGCTAATGCTGATAATTGTTTGAGTTTATTTGATGAGAGCTCTCGAAGGTATAATTACCTATAAATTTACTAACACGTCGAAATTTACATTAAATATTGATTTACATTGCAAATAATATATTCATTTTATTTTGTTTATTATGAAAAATAGGCTTTATGTAATCGAGATTAGTTATAGAAAACATAAATCCCAATTATATAGTATAAAATAACACAATATTTGTCGACGATGCAACAAAATTTATCCCAATTTATTCTTCACTACAAGGTTTGTCGAATGTTAACTTATTTAGATTGAAAAAGTTTCCACATTAAAGATGAGTATTTTGAACTAACCATTTTACATGCTAAATAAATGGAGTTAATTTTTTTTATTGAAAGATATAGTCCATTAAATCAAATTAGATGCAATTACAGACCTAATTAAAGGTGGACAAAAATAAAGCTAATGTCCCTACATATCGAAGAATCGGCTACATTAACTAAAAGCTATACAACACGATTCGCAGACTTGACATTGACGACTCTAAAAAAAATTCAAAGCAACCCGCCAGAGTTAAAACACCGGGCATACACACGACAAATCACAAACAAACTTGCTTTTACAGCAAGATAGACATGCAGGGGCGGATTCAGGGGGAGCAGCCGCTCCCCCTTGCCGGAAAACACCCCCCCTAAATATAGGTCCGAAAAGTTTTCGCTCCCCTTTATAGAGTTTTTCGCTCTCCCTACCTTCCGGTTGCTCCCCCTATAGAGTTTTCCGCTCCCCGCCGAATCGGCCATAGACTTTCAAAAAGAAAGACGTCAAAACGACGTCGTTGACCGAAACAACATCGTTTTGACGCCCAGGGTTAATTAACCCTAACTTCCCCTCCCCTTTACAGCACGATACATTTTTCAGTCCCTGCCTCTCTGCATCAGCCATTGCCACTGCCCTACATACGCCGAAAACCACCGCTAACGCCGTCCAACTGCTGCCGGACTGCCGACTGCATAAGTAATTAGGTTAGTATTTTCTTATTAATCTATAAATTTTTGGTGTGTTAGTATTTTTTGGTGTGTTAGTATTTTTTGTTGAGTTTTGAATTAATTGTTGAATTTTCCATTGTTAGTATGTTACTGTTAGTATTTTTAGTATTTTCCATTGAATTTTCTGTTAATATTTTTGGTGTGTTGAGTTTTGAATTAATTGTTGAGTTTTGGTGTGTTATTGAACTTATTGAATTGAATTGATTTCAAATTGAATTGATTGTAGGA
>CAOJBJ012034254.1:0-35968 GCA_948291685.1 Euphorbia celastroides | reverse complement strand
ACACACACACACACAAACTCAGAGATAAACACAATGAACATACAGGGAGCCGAGTTCCTACAGAAAATCATGAAAACTATGAAAGTCAAAGAAGTGAAAGCTGACGAAGGAATAGGTACAATCAACCCTTTATGTTTGGTTTTGATTATAGTTTTATTTTTATTTGAACACATTTGTTTAAAATTGTTAATCATAATTCCTATCTTCTTATGGTTATTTATCAGATGAACCAGAAAGGGAACAAAGGGATGCACCTCCTCTTCATTATCTATTCAAGATTGAAAACTATTCCCGTATTTCTAATGCGGAGATGGATAAATATGAATTGACTGATTTTGAAGTTGGTGGATACCAATGGTGAGTTTAAATTATTTTTATCATAGTACTCTTTATATGTTTTTCTATAAGTACTTTTTGTTTTCATTCGGATTTTCGAGTATCTTGGATCCATTTACTCGCGGTGGGGTTTGACTTTCAAAAACGAGATCTTGGCTTATAAACAGAGAACATACACCCTTTTCATGCCTAACCTGTTGAGAAAATGCCTATTCGGTACTTTATCTGTTGAAAGTTTGCTTGTTGATACATCTAACAAAATATGTTAGTTGATTATAGTTGAGAACTTCATAAAGGAAATTTACATATTTTGTATTTTTAGATGAATGCCTAATGCTCTAAGAATAGTACGTTATGCACCAAATAAGCAAAAATATGATAAGATATGAAAAGGGAAAAAATTGAATAGGTCAAGTACCAAACAAACTATTGCAAAAAGTCAGACACCAAAAATACATTTTGAATTAGGTAAGTACCAAACAAACTATTCAATTAATCAGTTGCAGTATGTGTATTTATATTCAAAATATAAATGGTAATTCCTTTTATCTTTCATATATCGTGTAGGAGTTTGGTTATTTATCCAGAAGGAAGCAAGAAAGTAAAGGAGAATGATCATCTCTCTATGTACTTAAAGCTGTCATCATCAAATGCATTTCCTTTACGAGGGGAAGTTCATGTCTACTTCAAATTGTTTGTTTATAATAAACTCTTGGATAAGTATTTGGCAATTCATGGTATTGGCTCTATACCATTTATATTCTACCTTTTATATGTTTGATATTATGATAATGTTTATGGAGAAATACTGTTCCTTCATCATTATGCAGATGGAAAAGTAAGGCGCTTTCGTGGGACGAAGAGCAAATGGGGCTTTGATAAATTTCTACCGCTTCGTGTTTTCAATGATATATCAAAAGGATACCTTGTTAGTGATTGTTGCATATTTGGTGCTGAGATTTTCATCCTCAATTCCCCTACCGATAAAGGGGAGAGTTTGTTGGTAATTAAGGAACTTGGAGAAACGAACTCCTACACTTGGAATGTTAAAGATTTTGCAAGGCTGACGGAAGAAGTCTATAGGTCTGAACATTTTGTCATCGGCGGGTATAAGTGGTATGTGAAAGCAATTCATGACAGATTCTTTGAATCTTTTTTTTTTTTGGTATGTCTTTAAACCGTAACTTTCATTTTTTAATTCTCGTGTAGGACTATATATCTTTATCCAAATGGAGATTCAGAAATGAGAGGTAAAAACTTGTCAATGTACTTATCGTTGGAGGATGATGAAGCTCTCGACACTGGAGAAAGTCTGCAAGTTAATTATACTCTGCGGGTCAAGACTCAGCGAGACGAAAATGAAGACTGTGAACAATCAGGTATCATATCAATGCAATTTTAGCCTTTTTTCACGGTGCAAAAATATGTTATCAAATTTAGTTATGTGTTGATTATCTTACATTTTCAGGTCAAAGTGAATTCAGTGCTTCGTTTACAAGTTGGGGTGTTGATGACTTTATGCCTCTCAGCAATCTTAAGAAAATGTCTAAAGGATATATGAATAGTGATGGAACTGTGATCGTCGAAGCAGAAATTCATTTGCTGACTTGGATCAAGCGCTCTTCTAGATCTTGAGATTCTTAAAAAATAATTAGCTTATAATTCAAATGACCGAATATCATGGAACGTCGAAGTTTATGTCGTTATATGTTTGCGTAATGTTTTGGTATGATCTGTTGAATGACAATTTTTGAACCCATGGATTTTTGTTGTTCCTTTTTGGTTTATTCAGATTCAGCCATCCCAAACATATTTGTGTTAGCAGATTGATACTTTGTTTCTTTTGACAATTTCTTTTGACATCTCTGTAATAGAGTGAAACATATCCCATATCCAAGTTTTTTGGTGAATGCTATGGTGACTTTGTTTTTTTTCAAAATTAAGCTTACTTTGTCTTTCATCACCATTGAAACACGAGTTATCTTCAGTACATTGGGGTTATTTGTTTTTTATATTTGATCATTTTTTTCAATTTGAACAATAGAAATTGCATTTCTATTAATATTTAATTACGAATCCCGTATACCTATGTAGTTTTATTTTGAGAGTCCAACAAAAATTCTTAGCACCTTCATTCAAAAAGAATAAAAAAAAAGATTGCATTTTGACTAGTTCCGTTAAAAGTCAAGTTTGATGCAACTATATGATTAGTAATGTGTTATATGAACGAGACAAGTGAGTTAAATTTTTTTTCTTAAGAAAACGCCAGAAAACTGGGCTCATTAAATAGAATAGAATGCCTTGTACAAAGAAAATTTGTCATTGTTACTTGAATGAAGACCACCTGTATGAATGTGAAGTATGGCCGCTACAGGGAGTTAAAGGGCTTAGCTCCGGAAACATTCATGAATGGTACGGGACACAAGGCCTCTATTGAATGTGTCGGATATTGTAAAGCAAATTTCTGGTGTAGTTATATGCGTGGATAGTTTATGCTACATATCGAATGAAATTTTTGGTTCAAAGTTTTACTCACCATAAATTCTGATATGAAGTAATGAACTTTTCATAATTAATGGTTCAAATCGTAAGATATCATTATTATGCATATAATGTTTCAAATTGCTCTTAAAGAACTGTTTCGTTTTACATTGAAAATGGCAGGGGATTGTTAAGCAATTGTCTCGGTTCATGGTTCAAATAACTCGCTTATTTGATAAAACAGAGATTTTTGAGCTCTGTATCAATTAACTCGCTTATTTGATAAAACAGAGACAATTGGGCTTATGTATTTTCAATGTCCCACTACGATTAGTAAGTGGATTCCCCAATACTGCAATGGAAGTTATTTGCAGTGACACGAAACATCTGCAATAAGTGAGTTGGAAGTTTTGCGGTTACAAACAGAACAACCATACGACTTCTGTAGTGAATTCTACAGTTAAATTTTGCAGTTATTTCTGCAGTTACAACAATGACAGAAATCGCTCTGTAATCTGCTTTCACTATTATAAATAGTGCAGGCAAGGGACCCTTCATTGTATCCTGAAGAAAATTTGTGGAGAGAGCAAATATTTCTTTAGGAAAGTAACATTGTTACACACCTTGAATGAATTTCCACAGACTTTAGTTCCAACAAAACTGAGGTGCCTAAACGCCTCTTGTTACAATTAAAAATAAACCAAACAAAGTGGATGATATTTCAAAAGACGTCTTCTCTGTTCAAAGATCCCTCGAAGACAAATTTGTTGCGGCGATTCCAAATAGACCACATTAACATAAACCATAAGGAAGTTGCAAAGTCTCGCCCAATACCGAAGTAAAAGTGGGACAATCAAAGTTCCAAGAATCCTGAAATTGAGTCTGGAGTAACAGAAGAAATACCAAGCCAACTGTACATATGTCAGGAACTTTGGAAAGACAGGAACAATTTCATTTTCAATGGAATTTCGCCTAAGGAGGATACCTTTACTAAAGCGATTCATTCAGCCTAGTTTTTGTTCTATCGTAGGAAACAAAGCATTTCAACATTTGTTACGGATTTGTTTCGTATGCTACTTTTGTAATCTACCTCATCTCGAGGGTATTTATTCTATCACCCATGTGCCAACCTAGTCAGGATTTTTGGCTCTCACTGTAACTATGCCGGTTTACCTTTTCAAAAAAAAAAAAGAAATTCAAACACTTGTTCATTCTATCTGTGTTTCAACTTAATAATGGATCATTTGGCTTATAAGATTCTAAATCATAAATTATTTATGTTGGAAAGCTAAATAAACATATCTATTTAATTTTGGGTATTGAATTTTAAATAAATACAACGTACTAAAAAAAATACTTTAAAGAACAAAAAAAATAAAAAAATATGTGTCACTTTTAAATTTACGTAAAGTCACTTACATTAACTATAAAGAAAAAAAAAACTTGAAATTTATATAGGTCACAAATTCAATCCTAACTAGTAAGTTGTAAACAATTTTATTTAATTAACACACATAAGTAATGTTGCCTATAACTAGGGTAACAAAATTTATGATTTAAAAGTGAGAAATAAAGGACAAAGGAAATATTCATCCATTAAGAAAACCTGGGAAACATATATACGATATCCCAAAGTAACCAAACCAAAGTTGTAGTGATCAATGATAACAACTAAACCTTAATCTCATTTTAGGCATAGTTGGGTATTTGTAATACATTCAAAATGTGTTGAAAGATAAAACAATAAATAGTGACATAAACGCTCTTTTCTGCTGTCGACTCGTTGAGTCAAATACTTTTACATGTCAGTTCCCCTTAAAAGAAAAGCAACATGATATTACTAAAGCTAAGAGTAGCTACTAGTTATGACTACTTTTCGCTCCATGTACCGGAAATTAAGGGAATAATTGATGTCGTTACCTAAGGCAATTTTCTCTACTGGGCTTTCTTAATCTCAACTTCTCGAAGTATATAAATGGCATCCATAAACAATGTTGCGGTTAATGGCTCTGTAGAGTGTAGACTCCAATATATTTGATATTGTTTATGATAAATAAAAGACGATCCTAGTCTTAGGAATCAATGTTTATTTATGTTGATCAAATTCCATCAGAGCACTCTGGTGCATACATTGTATTTTCGTATTTTATATCCTTTGCAATATGTCACTCGTAGAATTTTCGAGGAACCTTTCGTCTTGATACATTGTGTGGGTGTTAGGCTCCAGTCAGGGCCGTCTCCGAAAATTATGAGGCCCTGTGCGAAATTTATAAATTAGACCTCAATATAATAACACTATATTTTCTACTAATACTTAGAATATTTACCGATATCTCATTAAAATTCAGATAATATTGATGAATGTATTTGATTACAATCACGGCCGTCTTGGATGTTTACGGGGCTTGAGCGAAATTAATAGACTAAAATTATACAGTAATTGTAGTCAATATTCTTTTTTTTTTACATGTTATTTACTCAAGTCCTTTTTTTTCTTTATTTTCAATTTTGGCTTAAGTATCCCTTAATCAGTATACAGAATACTGTAGTATACCATAGATAGTATACCCAATATATTTTATTAGATCTGGCCAGAATCTCGCCGGACCACCGTCCCAAACTGCCAGCGAACTGCCACCAGCCGAAACTTTGCCGGACCGCCGCCTCAGATTCGCTAGAAAAACTGCCGGTGATGAGGAATCGTCGTCCCCACCACCCATAAATCACCTTCTGCGTTTTTCCGAATGGCAAATGTCGCTTTAACATCAGATCTCACCGAGAATCTACCAAAGCAACAACGGAGCAACAAAAAAATGAAGAAAAAATGAGAAATGGTGGAACAGACGTGGTCTCCGACGAGATCTGGCGCCGGGGGCAACTTTTCGCGGACGAGATCTATCGGTGGAGGTCGAGATCTGGCTCGGTTTGTCGGTAAAAAAGGTAGATCTAGCGGTGACGGTCGTGACCAAATCTGAGGCGACAGTCGGTGGAAAATGAAGAGATATGGGCGGCGGTCGGTGGAAAACTACCAGATCTATGGCAGTTTAGTGGTTCGGCGAGATCCGGCGGTTGAGATGGAGAGGATTCGATGTGGGGTGAAAACCTTTTTAGCCATTTACTTTATAAGTACTCAGATTTGAGAAATTTTTGAATTGTTGTTAGACACATCCTAAAATGATGGGTCTTTAGGACATTTGTTTCAATTACCAAAATTATATCTTTTGACACCCTATCAGATGAATATCCTAAGGTCATAGAGAGACAAGAGAAGGAGAGCAAACTTACACCCCGCATCTGGGACATGTTTTCCAACGCGAGGGAATTTGACATTAGAACAGATGTCGTGGTATTTCCTTGGCTTCAAACATACGAATTCTGAATTCTCGAGCCACATGAGAGGGTAAACAATGCTCCAGATGGATGGTTCAGCATTTACAAGATACAAAATTGGCAATGTACTCAACTACTGGGTAACTTGCCTCGGGCAAATCCATCCCAACACTTGGACAAACATAGTTGGTCATTACAAACTATACGTAGATTTCAATAAGCCTTTTAATGCTGACTTCTTCAAACATCTTGGATCGGCCAAGCTCAACGACGGAGAGGATCATGTACATTTTGCCGGAAGATGGCAGTACTTCTACCATTTCGCTGATCGTGTTCAGTCGGTCAAGTATTGGAAAGATCTCTTTTTTTATCAAGAAAAGAGATGATTATCCCGAATTTCGAACAAGATGGAGAACAGTCACCAAAGAAAACATGCCCCGTTTCAATTATCTGTGCCGAGAAACACACGAAACAGTTTTGCTATTTGAACTTCTTCAACAGCGCATGTGGACGTGGTCAACCGCCTCGAGCGCTTTCTTAAATAACCAATACCTCTTCCACTATGACCTAGAGACCCAAAAAATCACTTATGTGAATGAAATAGTCCCAGGTATAAGTTCTAACCCTTGCCTTTCTGTTCTTTTTAATGTTTTTGCAACATGGCCAAGGTCAACAAATCTCTGAGCTAGAAACTTGCGGCGAAGTTCGCCTCCAAATTGCAAAATGATGAGACTGTAATTGGTTCTACTGGCAAATCTACTAACACCATTTTGGATGAAAATGCAGTGGTTTCAGGCGGCCAAAAATGCAAAACTTCTGGGGAGGCTGGCACTAGCAACAAACGAAGCAAGGGAAAAGCCAAGGTAACACTGCAATTTTATAAGTTACCACCACGTGGTTTTCCTTTTCCCTAAAGATTTAGTATATAAGGTTGTTGAGGCGGTTACCAATGTTACCATCACTGATGGAGAACAAACTAGCAAGACTGTATCGGAGTCGGCTTCGCCTACTGCTAGAATTGAATAGGCCTTTCTTGAGTTTGGTGGCTCCTTTGAAAGGATTACCAGCGAGTCTCTTTATTGAGCATTCTACAAGGGCCTTCCATTGTCAGCTGACCTGGTCCACTTGAAATACCAACCTTTCTCCTCCTCAACCAGGGTAATGGCCAACACCGCTTTCGAGGTTAGATCTCTTTCCTCTTGATAACTTGTACTTTCACTATACATATACTCATACATTATTCTGTTTTATAGCTTTTCTTGCGAGCTTTGCAATACGATCGCCAGTTGTCCAAAATTACCAAGCTCCAAAAGAATGTTGATTCTTACAAGAAACAACTCGAGCAAAAGAAGGCTAAACTTGCTGAGGCAAACAACTCTTTACAATTGGCTCGCGATGAACTCATCAAGGCTCAAAATGAGTTTGAGGGTTATAAGGCGTCAACTACGACCAAGGTCGAGGGCCTCGAGGCGGAGCTGGATGAAGCAAAGAAGGAGGCGGGTTCTTGGGAAAATGTCGTGGATGCTGTGATCGCCAAATGTGCCAATTATAGTAAATCTATGTTTTTATTCGGTCAGGAGAAAGCGCCTGAACTCACCATAGAGATTTACCACTCTATGCCTCCCCCAAAGTTTGATGATGAAGAGGACACCCCTTCTCTCGACTCTCAAGAGGTTGATGGCGAGCAACGCGATGAGGGGAAAACACTCCATCTTAGGCCGCCTTGTATTTGTAATTATTTTGAATAATTTTAAACCTACTATAGGCATTTTTGTAGTAATTGCCCCTTTTGTTGGGCTTATTTTATGCACTATTTCTTTGCTTTTACTTTGACATTGCCGCCTTAGCACGATTCTTTGTCTGATTCCACTCTTTTTTACGCATCTAAGCCTATATACTATTGTTTGTTGAATTTAATGCTAATAGCGGATACCAATCACGATCTCTCTTGGCCTTTTAAACCAAGTTTTATGTACTCAACGGTACTTTGTCATTTCAAAGTTTAGCTTAGCCTAACTGTTAAATTATATACAACTGATATCATTAGGCCGTCTCACAATTTATCATAGCCTATACGCTAGGTTTTATATAATCGACGCTATTATGCCGTCCTTAGTTTAGCCATTACGCTAATTTGATTATATGCTTTTGCTGATTCGACATTTGTCATTTAGGTTCTTTGCTAAAATAAATCATCGCTCTACTGTTGAGATTCGAATATACTCAACACACACTTAGCCTATTTTACTAAGTTTTATTTATAATTATATTCCTGTACAATTTATATTAGTCGTTCATACTACGCTTTATCTATAATAACTCGGCTTAAAACGTTCCTTAGCCCTCATGCTAAGTTCTATATGAATATCCCGGCTCATACAATCCCTTAGCCTTTGATGCTAGGTTTTACATAAATATTCCGGCTTAAACAATTCCTTAGCCTTTTATGCTAAGTTACATATTATGAACCAGATCAAAATTAATCTTAGCCTTTTTACGCTAAGTTTTATATAATTTATCGGTTTGAAATTTATCTTAGCCTTTCATGCTAAGTTTTATACTACATAAAGATCACACAGATACGATATATCTGAAAAATAATGCTTTTATTGATAGAAGGTATATTACAATCGTCTAATTTATCCTTCTACTTATGCCGCCTCGTTAAAACCTCCTTACGATAAAAAACCCATTGGGAAAAAAGACCATAAGCAGGAAAAACAGTACGGCATATTACAACTCTACGGCTTCGGAAGAAAATATGGATGTAAATTGGTGATATTCCATGTCCTTGGAAGTTCTTTATCGTCTAGAGTGCTCAGTTTGTATGTAGTTGGGCCTAAGACTTTTAAAACCAAATAGAGGCCTTCCCAGTTGGATCAAACTTACCTTTTCCCTCTCTGGTTTGTGATGCGTTAGAGTTTTTCAGGGCAAAATCTCCAACTTGAAGACAGATTTGGCGCACCTTCTTGTTGTGATATCTTGCTATCCTAGCTTTATATGTTTCCATAAGAATGTTAGACCTTTCTATTCTTTCTTCGAGATTTTTAAGATGATATCTCATGTTAATATCATTGTCTTTCTCGCTATAGAACTGAATCCGGCTCGAAGGAGCTCCGATGTCAACTGGAATCACCGCCTCGACTCCATATACCAAGGAGAAAGGTGTTTCCCCAGTTGCTCTGTAAGGTGTCGTTCGATGAGCCCATAGAACATTAATCAGGTCATCCGGCCAATTGCCTTTCTTCTCCGTCAGCCGTTTCTTCAATCCTTGTACAATCGTTCGATTTGTAACTTTAATTCGGCCATTAGTTTATGGATGGGCCACGGATGAGAATTCGTTTTCAATCTTCAGCCGGTCATAGAATTCCAAGAACTTCTTAGATGTAAATTGTGTGCCATTATCTGACACTATCCAGTGAGGAATCCCAAAACGGGTGATGATATTGTTCTGTACGAAATCAATCATTCTCTCAAGAGTGATCGTATTAATTACCTCTGCCTCGACCCACTTTGTAAAGTGTTCTACTGCTACCACAATAAATTTTCTTTGTCTGGAGGCTTCTGGCATCGATCCCACTATATCGATCCCCCTTGTGCAAATGGCCACCCACTCCTAAGCGGTTTTTATAGTGCTTCAGGATATGAATTTTTCTTGAATGGATTTGACATTGATGACATCGTTGCACGTATTCATCTGCATCAGCTTTCATGATCTCCCAGTAGAAACCGGTTAAACTTGCACGCCTTAGCAGAGTATCTCCCGCCTGATGGGATCCACAGTCTTCTTCATGTAATTCCTCTAATATCTTCTTTCCCAAGCACCTGTCCACACATTTTAACCAAGAGTTAGCATAACTCTTTTTTTATAATTCATTGCCGATCATGGTAAATCTCATTGATTTCTGACTGATTTTTGCCGCTTCAATCTTGTCCTCAAGCAGCACATCATTACACAAGTAATTAACGATGGGAAATCTCCATTCATCCTCTGCGAATTGAATCGTCAAGACATCTCAAACTTCGTAAGCTGGATATTGTAGAACCTTGTAAGACAGTCGAGTTCCTTCTAGTTGTCTTCACTAGCCGCCTTCTTTGCAAGCATATCAGCTTTAATATTTTCGAGTCTAGGTTTATTTTCCACTTTCCAAGTGGTACCACTAGCTTCTAATTTTTCAATCAACATTCGTACTTTGTCCAAGTACTTGGACATGCTTGGCTGTTGCGTCTTATAACACTTGTTGATTTGATTCGACATAAGCTTGGAGTCACTTCTGAAGCATACTTTGTCTGGTGCGATCTCCAAGGCTAATTCCAATCCTTTTATTACTGCCTCATACTTAGCTGCATTGTTTGTTGGTGAGAACCCCAACTTGGCAACATATGACAATCAAATTTTCTCGGGTCCAACAATGTAAACGCCAACACCTGCTCCTTCTTTATTCGAGGCTCTATCAACGTATATGACCCAGGTTTCTGACTTAATCGCTAGCTATGGCCCGAGGCCCACAAATTCAGTCACAAAGTCTGTGCTTTAAGTGCTTTCCGCCCCTCAAATCGTAAGTCAAACTACCTTAAGCAAATTGCCCATTCGGCGATCCGGCCCGAGGTCTCAGGCCTCTGTAATACTTTCTTCAATGGGTAACTGGTTTTGACTACGATTGTATGGGCCTGAAAATATTGTCTCAATATTGTCGAGGAATGAATTAATTCTAAGGCCAGCTTCTCGATCTTAGGATATCGCAGCTCTGCATTTCGAAGGACTTTGATTATGTAATAAACAGGAAGTTGATCTTGTCCTTCTTCCTGAACCAAAACAGTTCCAACCGCCTCGTCTGTAGCCGTGAGGTATAGGTAAAGTGTTTCACCCTCCTTGGGTGGACTGAGCAACGGTGAGCTCGCTAGAAAATTCTTGATATCTTCAAAGGCTTTTTGACATCTCTCATTCCACTCGAACTTGTTATCTTTTTTTATCACCTTGTAAAAAGGCATGCATCTGTCCAAGCGCATTGAGCCGTCCATTGAGCTTTTGTACTTCGTTCAACTTCTTGGCAGGCTTCATGTCTATGATTGCCTTGATTTTCTTGGGATTCGCTTCAATCCCTCTCTCCGAGATTATGAACCCTAGGAACTTTCCTTGTCTCACACCAAAAGCGCATTTTCTGGGTTGAGTTTCAATCTATATAGATTCAGGCGGTCAAACACCCTCCTAATATCTCCAGCATGTTCTTCCTCACTTTTACTTTTGATGATCATGTCATCAATATACACTTTTATTGCCTCGCCTATCTCTTCCTTAAACATCTCATTCACCAATCTCTGGTAAGTTGCGCCCGTATTTTTGAGCCCAAAAGGCATTATAGTGTAACAATAAGTGCCTCTCAGGGTAATAAAAGATGTTTTCTCCTCGTCATCTTTATCCATCGATATTTGATGGAAACCCGACTTAGCATATAGGAAGGAAAAAATTGCATATGCCGTAGTAGAATCTACCAATTGATCAATGTTTTGGCAGCAGGTAACAATCTTTTAGTGTTGACTTGTTGAGATCAGTGAAGTCGACACACATTCGATAGGCTCCAGATGGCTTTGCTACGAGCACAACATTTTCCAGCTAATCCGAGTAATCTACTTCCCATATATGGCCCAACCACATCAATTTGTCGACTTCTTCCTCAATGGCCTTTTGCTTATGCAGTGTGAACTTTCTCTTCTTTTGTTTGATCGGATCTGCATCTGGCTCGAGGTTAATGTTGTGCTTCATTATCTCAGGCCTTACTCCCTCAATATCTTCAGTAGTCCATGAGAATGTGCCTTGATAATCAACCAATACTGCCTGAATTTCATCTTTTATCTTGGAGTCAAGATTCTTTGATATTTTCAACTCTTTGTCAGGAGCCACGAGGAACACTTCTAATTCTTCTGCCGACTAGGCTTTGCCGGCTTCTTCTGCATGCTTTTCTTCTTTGATTTCTTGCTCTTCTTCATTCTCGCTTGTAAGTGAAGCTAAATAAACTTGTTGCACTTTAGATGGATTTCCAACAGCTATTGCCACTCCTTCTCTAGTTGGTATTTGAAGTACCATGTAGAAAGGAGATATTGTGGCGGCTGACCCGCATAAAAATGGTCTTCCCAGGATAACATTGTATCCTATATTCAAGTCGGAGATAGTGAAATCCAACTCTGCCTTGTATTCATACTTTAGGTCTCCAATTGTAACATCCATTCTCACATCTCTTAGCGAGTTTGCCATAAAACCTCCAACACCAGCAATGGGAGTAGACATTGGTTGCACCCAACTTGGGTGAATTCCCAATTTATCAAACGCGGGCTTGTAGATCAGATTTATAGAGCTTCCAGTGTCAATAATTACCCTCGACACCTAATAACCTTCTATCACCGCGTCAACCACTAATGAATCTGAATGAGTCTGCTTTACCATTGTCACTTTTCAGTATGCTGTGTTAATCTTTGATTGATCAGAGTATGGTTGAACAACATGCGCGAGCTTCTCGCCTTCTTCTGAGGTGGCTCAAATTCGGGTCCTCCTGCGATCACCAAAATCTTGTCTTTGTACTGTTTCTTTTTCGGTCCTTCATCATCTCCTTCCCTATCATCATCAGCCTTTGATTTCTTCCTTGATTCTTTGGTTACTCCTTTGACGAAATGACTAAACTTTCCTACTCGAATCAAGGCATAAACTTCATCCGCTAGCTGCTTGCAATCATCTGTTTTATGACCTCTGACCCTGTGGAAATCGCAATATTTCTCTTTATCATGTCCTAACATCACTCCATCAGGGATTTTAGGGAATTTAATATTTTTTCTTTTTGGACTTTGCTTGATTGCGAGCAGGATTTGGCCCAAAGGTGCATTGAGCTGCGGACACTGTTGGTTGTCATATTCAAACCGAGATATCCCGCGACCAAACTTTTTGGAAAAGCTTTGGCGTGGACTATCTCTTCTCCGTTCTTCTCTTCTACCGTCTGATCGATCATCGCTTCTTCTCTTCAGTCGATTTAATTCGTCAATCTCCACCAAGTCATTTGCAATGCCAATTAACTAAGTCATCTTAGTCAGTTTTCTTTGAATTATATCTTGTTTTAGATGTTCACTTCTCGTCCCTTCACCATAGCCTCTTTTGCTGTGTTAAAGTCTAGATCACGGACATTCATCGTCACTTCATTGAATTGTTTAATAAAATCATGCAAGGATTAATCATATCCCTGCACTACCTCATGCAACTGTCGGCTAATATAGCCGGCTGGAGTAGATCCCATGAAATGTTTGCAAAACTTCTCACTCAAGTCATCCCAACTTTTGATCGATTCAGACGGTAATCTAGTGTACCAAGGCTTCATTGGCTAGAAAACCACCTACACTTGAAGGCTTCATTGGCTGCTGCAATTCCATTCTATTTGAATAATCGCTGACATGAAAGTAAGGATTTGTGGCTCCTTCATAGACCCTAAACGGGGGATTGAATGTCAACTGAGGGAGAGGAGACTCCATAATTCGCTTGCAAAACGGTTGTATATTCTTCTCCCTATGCGGTTGTTGATACAAGACTGCATATCTCTTCAGCCCATTTTCCAAATGCTTCTCCAGGTATTGCTCAAACTTTTCTTCAAACACCACCAAACTCTGATTATTGTTTTGCTCAGTTAATGAGGACGTTTGAGGCTGAGCTTGTTGAACCGTCTAAACCTGAGCTCAAACTTGAGCCGTCCTCGCTGCTTGATTTGCAGTGCCAATTGCTCCGGATTGTAATAATTCCACCAATCCTTGCAACGTTGCAAGGAGAGTTGGATTAGATTGTTGTTTGACCTGCGTTGCCGACACATCGGCTCCAGTTATGGGTTGATAAACCCTTAGTGTTACTGGTTGCAATGCCACGGTTTAAAATGGTGGGATTACTCCCGCTTGTATGGAATAGATGAAACCGATAGGACTTGACTCTAGTGAATTTCAGTAACAGTAACAAGAGCAATTGTCAACGTGGAGTCTTCTTGATTTACCGTCTCATTGGGAGCCGGAGTTTGCCAGAGAGACTGTCTCAACTGGTTCTGATCTTCAGGACTTATCCCGTATTATGTTAACTCAACAATTGGGTCTACAACACCAGCCATGATGGTTGTGGAGTTATAAACGTTGAAAGTGGTGGGACTATGCCACCAGGGGCAGTTTAGGACACATCAAGTGTCATTGGCAGAACGGGGTTATTGCGCTCCACTTGCCTTTCGTCGTCACTAATGTCGGTTAGATGACCATCGACTGCTTTATTGTTGTCCTCCGGTGCCATTGTCTTTGACAGAGAACTATGAAATTAAACATGTCTTACGAACTTTGAAAATTGTGGATTCCGAATCTCGCTTTTTGGTAAGATATGGAATCCACGCTCACTGCACCAATGATGATTTAGTCTCCAAAACAGGTTCCAAATCACCGAACTCTTCAACTCCGGCCGTCGTCTTCCACGTACAAACACAAGGGTTAGGATCGGGGGTGCCCTTTGGGGGACTCTCTGATACCTAAGTTAGTAAAGGGTTTTTAAGAATCAAAGTGGCAGAATTTAGGCTAGGGTTCAAGAATCACATACCTCTTTACCTTAGGCTCTTGGTTATTTATAGGCATTTGATTCATGCCCTAACTAGGAAATCCGAATCTAGGATTCAGCTGTTATAACTTTCCCGATTAACTCGGAGTTTGTTCCTTAATAGGATTCATTAATATTCTTTCCTTGTTGGATAAGGAAAATAAAATCCCTTATGAATTAGGAGTTTATGCTGCCCAAAGAACAAACTTCCTTTTTATTCAGAATACTGGCTCAACTGACACCGTAGCCTTGAGTCGTTATTTGATTTAATGTCATCCATTAATTGTATTCGACACACCCCTTAAAGCCATGCATAGCTAGGTCGAGACAGTTCTTTGACCGTCTGGAGTCAACAGTCAACATTTTGTTGATAATACTATCACTACCCTATAAACATTCACAAATCATTCACACATAAAATAAAAATTGATTTTGCAAAAATTAGTTTGTTAACTTGTTAGTGTGTTAGTATCTCCACTATATATTTAGGTTATTACATATTACAAAGTACTGAAATAATAAAAGATAACTAAATTAACATATAACATAAACGAGTAAATAATAATTATAACAGAAAAGAAAGGAGACTCATATAACAAGCCGAAAGTTGGAGACCCAAAGCCCATCTGCATGTGAAGCCCAAGCCCGTTGCCGAGAGTCACCTACCTTGCCAAATCCTTGCTGATTCCACAACACCTTGTTGGTTCCATAACCATTGGAAAATTATAGGAAATACTAAAATATTGATCCTTGTTTTTACTTTTACATAAATGAAAATTAAATTCTAGGTTATATATAACTTTTTATACTTATACATGATTCTTAAGGGATGAAGAGATCTCCTTGTTTTTTGGTGGTCCCCACTACATCTCTCCTAATTAACTTTGATTTTAAAATTTGAAACGACTATATCACTCAAATCGTTGGTTTTTTGACACGATTCTTTAGAATATTTTGTTCGTTATATTTTTATCTTTAAAACAAGATCCATGATGATATACTTTTGATGAACTTTTTTTTTCACTTCAAATTGTTATATCGTTTTTTAAAAAGGTATAAGAGTTTTACACTATAATTATAAAAAAATTATACCAAATCGAAAACGGTATAATATTTTTCATTTCAGCACTATTTTTACGAAAATCGGTATAATATTTCACTTCAAATTGTTATACCATTTTTGAAAAGGTATACCAGTTTTGCACTATAATTATAAAAAAAATATACCAAATTGAAAACAGTATAATATTTCATATTTTAGCACTATTTTTACGAAAATCAGTATAATATTTCACTTCAAATTGTTATACCATTTTTGAAAAGGTATACCTGTTTTGCATTATAATTATAAAAAAATTATACCAATTTGAAAACTGTATAATATTTTTCATTTCAGCACTATTTTTACAAAAATCGTTATAATATTTCACTTCAAATTGTTATACCATTTTTGAAAAGGTATCACAGTTTTGCACTATAATTATAAAAAAAATTATACCAAATTTAAACGGTATAATATTTTTTCATTTCAGCACTATTTTTACAAAAATCGGTATAATAATTCACTTCATTGTTATACCATTTTTGCACTATAATTATAAAAATTAAACGGTATAATATTTTTTCATTTCAGCATTGTTATTACTGAAAATATTATCCCAATTTCATAAAAGTATAATAATTTTGCATTGTTAATATAAAAGTGTTATACAGTTTTTGAAAACAAAAAATTATCCAAAAATGAAATCAGTATAATAATTCTACACATATAATGTAAAAATATTATACAATTTTGCATTATTCTAAAATTTTATTTAGAGTATTTCATACCGATTTTCACTAGTATAAAAAACTTGGATATATTAATTTTTATTATAATAAATTAATAATGCTAATTACTTTTATACTAAACAATGTCTGCAAAGAAAATCCATAACCAAAGAATAATAAGAGCTCGCCGGAAATCCAGAATTCTTCACTGTCGTCGACTGTCGCTGGTATCTCGCCGGAAATACACAAATCTGGCGAAAAAGTCCACTCCCCGCTATATCTCGTCGTCCACCGCTGTTATTCAGCCCGTCGTCGCTGATTTCGTCGAATCTCGCCGGGAAAACTCGAATCCGATGAAATGCTCAGTTCCCCGTCCGATCTCACTGTGCTAACGCCAAATCTCTTCGTTTCTCGCTCTGTCGCCGTTCTTTTAGCCCGTCGTAGCTGGATTCGTCGGATTTCACAGACAAAATGAGATCCCGACGAAAATTCTTTCTTGCCAGATCTAGCTTTTCCGCCGCTAGCCGTCGCATTCCCGTCGCTCGCCGTCCCTTCGCCATCTCGCAGTGTTGTCGCCTCGTACCGGTGCTGCTCTCGCCGGAGCTCGCCGTACTGTTGCCGGAGCCCCTTATCCCCTATGAATCCCAAAATCTCGTAAATGTAAATTAATTACTGTAAATACATGTTTGTTTTATGCGTTAATGGTTTTTTTTTATAAATGTTTATGTGTGGTCCTTAGATTATGGTGTTTTATATGTATTATTATAATCTGCCCAACCTAATTTCAGACCAATTTGTGGTTGACCCATCAAAGATTATTGTGGTTTGGCCCGAATATTTGTGACACTTCGAAGAATTTTCCGATCGTAATGCTTTCTGAGAATCTGATTCATGAAATTCACTGTTGAAACACGCAAAGATTGAATTTTGATGGATGCAAACACGTCTTCAACGAGTAAAGCATCGTCCAATTGTACCACGATCTGAGACTTTAATCGAAGAAAAGATGGAAAAAGTGATGAATATCATAAAGCCGAGACCCAATCCACAGCAGCAATTGAGAGATTGGCAACGCCGACTCCGTCAAGAGTGTCGCGACATCGAGCGCCAAATCCGGATCATCCATATAATATACAAAAAGAAACTCCAGATATTTGATATCTTTTTCTTTGAATGAGATCTTTCATTCACATTTTTTTATATCAAAAATGTTTTATAAAATTCTTAGATTCCCGAATTTGGAGTATCTTACTTTCACCCAATTCACAGGGTTCAACAAGCAATCGATATTTCACGATCAATGGTGTAGTACTCTTTGTAGTAGTGGTCCTTAGCAATAGTATGACCGATCATTGTAGGTATAATCGTAGATGCCCGGGACCACGTTACTATTATTTCTTTTTCTGTTCTTGTGTTAAGATTATTTATTTTTTTAATAAATGATTTGGTACAAAAGGATTTTTTTAGTGAACGTGTCACAATTAATTTCTCCTATTTTTTTTATGAAGAACAAATTCTATTTTTTTTCCTATTTACTACGGCGACGAAGAATCAAATTATCACTATATTTATTCCGTGGCAAGTTTTCTAATCTCTTTCTGCTTTTGTTGAGATTTTTTGAATCTGGGGTTTTGTTTATTTTAGCTTAATTTTGATGGGAATTTGTGATTGAATTGTAGATATAAAGAGAGAAGAGAAAAGTGTGCAAAAAGCAATTAGAGGTGCTGCCAAGAGAAACGACATGGGTTCTGCCAAGGTACTTTTTCTATCACCTAATTTCATTCTTGAATTCAAACTCATTGACAGACAGATTTGCAGTGTGTTGTGTTGTACTTATTCAGATATTTTCTATTCATCAAGTTTATCTCTATTGTACTTATTCGCTCACCCGGTTGTTGTGTATTTCTGCGAGCAGTCTTATTGTGTTTTTTGTGGCTTATAATTGACATTGTTCATTTTCTGTTGGTTTTTTTACAGCTCTTGCTGATCAATGTCGTTGTACTTTTTGTTATTTTAAGAAAATTGCATAAACCAGCAGATGTTGGCATGGTGCTGTCTATTTTTCAATTGTTTTGTAGCTGATCTGCTGTTGAAGCAGCAAGAGGATTGGTTTTTCATTTTATGTATCTAATTTATTTGTTGTAATTGTTCCAGTCACTGGCCAAGGAAATTGTGAGATCGAGAAAAACTGTTAACCATCTCTATGAGAATAAGGCGCAGATGAATTCAATATCAATGCACCTGGGTATAAGTGTGGGTATGTTGTATCCAAACTCAACATATTTAGTGCTTTCCCTTAACAATGTTGTTTCTTCTCTCTATAAATTGCAGCGGTATGATTGGTTACTTTTTTTGTTTTTCCATTAAACACAACTTTTTTGTAGAACATAAGAAATTAAGGGTGTTTAAAATCCTTGTCTTTTAAAGAAAATAGATTTCTTTCATGTAATGTGTAGAATTTTAAATCTTATGCATAAATGAATTGAACTGCATTCCTTAGAAAGTGAGGGTTCCAAACACATTGAAAGAAAAAAAACGAGAAAGACTTTTCGCTTCTGTACTTGCTCTGATTGTTTGGATACATTAGCCAGAATCTATTGGCATAGACGTGTAAGCTCATCATGTCATGTGAAACTGGTTATGTATTAACTGAACTTTGTATTGATTCTTGTCAAGATTTTATGGACTGTTGTGAAATGGTATATGTTTGAACTAGTTATCTTCTCTCGGGATTTTTTTTTCATATTTTTTTCTGTATTTGTTAAGTCATTTAACATTCTGCATGATTTTGCAGCAATAGCTCGTACAGTGGGGCATTTATCAAAGAGTGCAGAAGTTATGAAGCTTGTGAATAATCTAATGAATGCCCCAGAAGTGGCAGCCACAATGCAAGAGTTTAGCAAAGAAATGACCATGGTATATGTCAATTTATCAATTGTTCCTATGCCTCTAGTTCTTTCGTGGTAACTTGTCCTTCTCATGTCCCGCTCGATTCTTGTGAGTGAGATAGTTGGATTATTCTTAGTTACTTCATTATAGCCATTCATACCGGGCATGTATAGTTGTTGTCTCTGAAAGTTGGTCTCCCAAACTTTTCATATAACAACATTTTTGGCTTTTGGCAATACATTTTTATCCTTAATATGCCAAAACTGCTTTCCTAAAACTAAAACCTGCTGCTTATATGAAAAGCAATCCCAAACAGGCTCATAATGTTCTTGTTGCTTGTTTTTTCCATCCATTATGCGAGATTTCTTGGTGATTTGCAGGCCGGAGTAATAGAGGAATTTGTGAATGATCCGGTTGACAATGCACTGGACTCGGAAGATATTGAAGAGGATATCGAGGAAGAAGTTGACAAGGTGTTGACCGCCATAGCTGGCGAGACTGCTGCTCAGCTCCCAGAAGCAGTTAGGAAAGAGAGGGTCAAACAGTTGGCTGAATCAGCAAGAGCGGCCCACGATGTGAGTTTTAAGCTTTTTATAACTGCCCGTTGACTGGGTTTTTCAGCCGTTTCTGAGGCTTCTTTTTTGTTGTGTTGTTTGCAGGAAGAACCGATAGCTGAGGGCGTTGATGATGAGGCTGAACTAGAAGAGCTAAGAGCCCGGCTTGCCGAAGTTAGATCGTGATTCCCGCCATTGAAGCCCAGAGTTCATTGCGAGTTTTCTGACATGCATAGAGTTATCTGCTGCTGCTTGTATTGTACCTTAACTGAGTAGTTGGCAAATGTACTGCTTGTACGTGTAAAATTATATGTTGTAGTAAGTCAATCTCACTGACTTCACTTGTACTGTTGTATAGTGTCTTGGATCATTCAACACAGTGAAATTCAGACATGTGACATCCTTGAAATCAGATGTCTAAAGTATCTGTTATTTGACATGTGATTCTTGCATTCACTTGCTTTACAATAACCAAAAGAAAAACACTAACTCCACTACAGCTAAGAATTCCCAATACATATCGACTGAACCACCAGATTTTGTCGTGCCATGTCAGCAGAAGTTCTCACGTATTAACTAACATTCATACCCTTTTCCATTATTATGAGCTCATTTAGAGTATACGGAAAAACTTTCTGTATAAAAATCAATGTTATTGAAACCGTATATCATACCGTTCAAGTAAGTGGTACGTGGTATTACCGGTACTAACGGTACAAATAGTGGTTTTACCGGATTATTGACTTACATAAAAAATAGGGCTTTTGAAACAAATAGCTTATAAAAGTCCATAGTTGTAACCCATGTCATTTTTTTATTCACAAATGTCTTTTTCAATGCTTTAAAAACAAAAACCCTAAAACCATTTTACGCAAATCCTACCCTCACACCCCTGTCTACACCGTCGCCACCGCCCCTCGGTTGTCGCTGCCACCGCCAGCCACCCAGATATGGTATCTCCGCCTTCGCCGTTGCCGTCGCCGCCCCCTGTCGCCTCTGCCATCGTCGTTGTCACAATAGAAGCCACGCCGTCTCACAGATCTGGATTTAAGCCGTCGTCGCAGCCACCATTTACTCCTCCGAAGCCATCGCCGCCCCCTGTCGCCATCGACGTCGTCTTTTTCACCAGAAGAAGCCACTACCGTCGCCAGATACGGTTTTTCCCACGGCTACCGTCGATTTCACTTGCCGGATTTCTGTTCTGTATAACCATTAAATCATGAAAAACCAGGTTCACGCCGGTTTTCCAGTTTTCCATTTCGTTTCGCTGTCCTTGTAGAATCTTGAAGTTCTCTCCCCCTCATCGCCACTACTTTCGTTTCTTGCCAACTTGCTTCATACCCTTGTTTTTTGTTTTTATTTGGTTGTCTTTGAATCTATGTTGTTTTTTGTTTGTCGATTATTCTTTAACTGGAGATGGCTTGCAATGGAGCAAGGGGTTGTGGCGACGACCAGGGAGAGTAACAGGGCAAGAATTGAGTGGTTTGGATCGTGAATCGACTGGTTGTTGTTGCTTTTATTGATTTTTTTATTCTGTTGTTTTCGTTTGAATGCATAAATATGAAATTATGAAGTTATATGATATTCTAGTACATAAATATGAAATTATATGACGTTATAGAAAACTTTGAAATTTTTTAAAAAATATATTAATATGGATCTTGTTTTAAAGATACAAATAATAAAACGAACAAAATATGAAGTCGAAAAAAAATTCAACGATTTGAAAGAAATGGTGATTTTAGGTTTCGAAAATCCAGATTAATTAAGAGAGTGAATTAGTGTTTAATAAGGACATGTGAAGATGATGCAGGGAAAGGAGTGAAATGTGACAAAAGTGAAAAAATAAACGTTAGATTTAAATAAAAGTATAACTAATTACTCCCTCCATATTTTTTTTAAGTGTCATTTTTTGGCTTTTGATTTTTTATTTTTTAAGTGTCAAGTTCAATTATCAATGCATTTTTCACAACTTTTTCTCATATTTACCCTTTCATTAATTAGGAGAGAGACCACATGTTAATGAAATTATAAGTGAACATTTAAGAAGAAATAGACTTTACATGAAGAATAAATTAGTCATTTCAAAAATGTAATAAATGTTCTATTGGTTTTGATGATGTAGTTAAGTGGACATTTAAAAAACATGGAGGGATTAGTTGTTTTGATTAAAAGTAAAAATATTTTACATGGTACGATTTCCCAAACAGATATTGATATTGTATACACATTTTTTCATTCTTACTTAATAATGAGGAATTATCTAATATTCTATTTTTAAAATCAAAATTTGCTGTTTTTTAGAAAATATTTTGATAAGAGAGTTTTTTTGGACAACAATAGGAGTGTAATACTAAACCAGTTCTAACTTCTAAGGTTCATATAAATAGGATTTAATAATTTTTGGAACAAATGTCTTTTGTGTTTTCGGTGCCAAATGGTAATTATTTTGATTATTGTTATTTAAAAGTTCTTTTAGTTATTTTAAATACAAAAAGCTATATAAGTAGCAATAAGTGATGACAATTGCCAAATTGTGTGGACAATTTGTCTATGTACTAACACAGATCATTTGAATTAATCAATTGAAATGTCGAGACTTAAATGAATATCTAAAGTCATATCAAATTGAAGTAATTGTTGCAATGGAATTCCTCATCAACTTTGTATAATATTTTAACAAATATGGTCGAACTGTAAAACCGAGTCATCCACAATTCGCAAAATTCAGCAATATAGTTGTTGCAATGTATAGAAGGAGAAAAGGCTTCTTTATTTTGTAATGCTGATTAGAGCTTTCAGTTTCATGACTAGTTGACTGCACAACTTCAACTTTCTAATTACCTAAAAAGGTAAAAGAAACTGATAACAAAAGAGATAATGAGCTCGACTTATACCGAGCCAACCCAACCCCAAGCGAGCCGGTAGCCTTACGCTTCTTAGCACGGCTCACCAGCTCGCCACAACAGACGAACCACCCCGCTCTTGGAACACTAGCTCGGTACCGACAAAGGTACTAGTCACGGTGCAAGTACAAGCCGTGCCACTAGGCAAAACTGGCACAACCAATGACGGAGCCATGATCGAAGTTGGGGTGGGGCGGATTGGTTGACAACCATCCGTCAACTACCGATCGTAAATTCCGATTATAAATTTTGGTCGACAAATAAATTCAAATAAAATATTTAACAAATAGATAATGCACATATAAATATTAATTTCAATTAATATCCATTTAATAGTAAAGAATAATTAAATCCTTTAAATTTGGGAACAAATTAGTTACGATGTTTGCAAATAATATTTGAAGTGAAAACATATAAACTATTAATATATATGATTGTAACATATCTTTAGAAGTGTTTTTCGATAAATAAAATGTTCAATAAAAATCAATGTCATATTTTACTTTTATTTGTGATCGTTTCTTCATAATATATGAAAAAACTATAATTTAAAAATCACAAAAACGAATATAAATGATCACTTATTACAAAACAAATCATTTAATTTTATTTTATATAATAACAAATATAATCGTAAATCCAACCTTTTTCAAATTGGGTCTCCACATTCATTACAACTTAACAAAGAAAAACAATAAAGGAAAAACAAAAAGAGATGGACCATTATTAAGTAAATAAAGTAAGGCTCATATCAGCTGCTATTTTTGATAAAAGTGAATGTTGGGCTATTATTAAGTAAATAAAGAGAGATGGGCCAACTTTAAAGAATAACAGCCCAAAATATCATCTTCCTCTTCCACCTTAGGGTTTTCGCCACCCTCTATGTCCCCAATCCTCCATGGCTGCCGACAGCGTTGGGTATGGCAAATTTTCGAGGTTCCAGTCATTTTCGGCGGCTGGGGTGTGGCAATGGCCACACGATGCCCACCCCTAGCTCTGTCCCTGGCCACAACCGTACAGGGGACCAGTACGACAGAGTGACGTGGCCCGACAAGCTCAAGGAAACTGTCAAAACGTGCCAATATCTCATCATGACGGGTGCCACGTCACCACTGGTCCCCCGAGCCTCTCCACATGTCCTATATAAGGGTAACTCAACGGGAAACAAGGGTAACTAATCCTATCACTATCACTTTCACTCATTCTCTTGATTCCCTTGCCTGACTTAGTCATTGGAGAGGTCTCGCCGGTAAAACGGCCTGACGATGTTCTTATCTTGCAGACACTTAGTGATAATCAGATATTGATTTTCACGACATCAAAAACTAAACATATTTTATGGTGGAAACATTTATCAGCTACATGTCTGATTTGTTTGGTTGTCAATGTCTGAATGAGGAAAGTTCTTGTAAGAAGAAAGTCCAGTAGAACAATCATTAGAAAAAAATGGAAAGCAGTGCAGATGAGAAGTAGCACAAGATATTCTGTTAAATAAAATGATGACATAATTTTTTAATTTTTTTTTTAAAAAGCATAAATAGAGATTCATTGAGGCAGTTGAGTCAGTCCTCATTTCATTTGACTGTCACATTTCAATCGAATGAGAACTGAATGAAGTTTTTTTACATGCTTTTGTTCTGTACTAAAGTATCTAATAATCAAATTAGTTCTCAAAGTTTATATACATGTTATTTCTTTATAAATTGAATTATGATCTTTCATATCATTATTGAATCAGCAACTGCGTGACATGCAAAACATACCCAATAATTTATTGAGATTTTTTAGGAAAGAATGAGAAACCTAATAGATTAATTGAAGTAAATTTGAGAACCGAAGTTTAGGACTTCTCACTTTTTTATGTTTATGTGCGAGAAAAAATTTGGGTCGTATTAATAAGTTAAAATACAAATTTAAAATATATAATATTATAGTTTTAATTATTATATTTAATAAGAGAAAACTTTAAGATGACTCTGATTTTTTACGAAGTACTTATATTTTATTTTTATGTTATTGGGTAAGTGACTCTTCTATTGGATAAATTGCTTTCACTTTTAATCAAGGGGAGAAATGAACAAAATTGAGGAAAAACAATAAAAAATATATTGATTTTAATTTTTAATTTCATACAACACTTTAATTAATTTTTCATTTCTAAAAATCACCTTCCAACCAATCTTACAATACAAAAAACAAGTTTCTCTCCTCCTCTTTTTTCATGCGTGGTCCCATACCCCTTCTCTCTAATTAATGATGTCATCACTGCATCATCATTTTTTTAATTTTCTTAGCTTAGTTTACAATTATCTAAAAAACTGTTAACTTTTTTAATTTTTTGCTTTAGAGTTTTGTGTTCGTCTCATTTTTTCTTCGAAACGCCATCCATGATCATATACTTTTTTGGATTTTTTTTTCGATTTCTCACTATCTAGTAGGAAACTAGTAGGAATCTGGTAGGAAGAAAACGAACAAAACTGTGAATTCATAAAACCGAATTACTTCCTACCAGGTAGCACCATATACTTACCAGATACTTAAAAAAAACGAAACTGTGAATTGGCATGCCTACTAACTTCCTATCAGATAACTACCACGTAATTACCAGATACTACAGAAAAACGTAACTGCAATTAACTTCCTACCAGATAGCTACCATGTAACTATCACTTAATAAAAAATCGAAACTGCAGAATTTTATACAGATCTAAATACAGATCTGATAAACACATCAATTTGTATCTTTGAATCTTATCATTTAAAATAGAAATTCGATACATTAAACAAACAAATATAGGTTACAAATCTAATCAAAATTCAAATGTAATTGAAAGCAAAACTCAAACAATTTTATATCAAAACAAATTTCTTCCACATTTAGGCAATTCATCAAACACCTTATGTGCAATTCTTTGAAACCTTGAATAACTGCAAACAGAGCAACAATTTTATAGCCAAATCAATTATTGAAATCAAAAACTAAAAAATTAAACGAAAATAGTAAAACGATTAAGAAGAAGATGCAGATTTGGAGGAGAGGAAGAAAACACAAAGAGGAACGTGGTAAAGTTATTAGCTAATTAAAATTTAGTTAAGATTTGTTAAAAGAATAATAAGAAAGTGGTGTTGTAATTAAATTTTAAAAAATGTATATTAATATGTATTTCTCCAAAATTAATCTTTTATTATAAAATATGATATGGAGCAAAGACTATAACAAAGTCTTTCCAGTTTTTATCCATTTATTGAGAACAACCAATTAAGCGAAGTGTTGTTGTTTCCTTTTAATTTTTTCATAATAATTGAGCAGCTGTTCAAACTTGAAAGATATGTTCAGTTTCATTTGCAAGCAAGAAACAACATATTTATACATACATAACTTAGTGCAACAACTTCCGTTGCATTTTTTTGCATATTCTTTAGAGCCACGCATCTATCTGATGTATATATAATTATAAAACACTCACAAATATGTTGGGAAATTCGGTGCGGAATATTTCCCTTTTACTAGATTAATGGCAAGCGATAAATTGTGAAAATAATAACACAACAGTTGATAACGGAGTTCGGCTAATTTTGCCTACGTCTCCGGAGCTTGATGCAGATTTTATTCAATGAGAAAGTTCCCGTGTTTACAAAACACACTCACAACGTCACACCCAATATCCCGAAAGAAATTCCCTCAATAGACGTAATCAAAAGACACAAAAATTAGAGATGCTAATTTTTGTTTAACCCGCTTTCGATCTTCCCCTCTAATGAATTTTCTCTCAATTTCTCTCTAATCACAAAACCTCACTTTGATAATTTACACCCTTACAGCCTTTCATCTATTTATACTAAATTAGATGAAATGTGAACAAAATAAAATATAGATG
This sequence comes from Euphorbia celastroides, assembly GCA_948291685.1. Lineage (NCBI taxonomy): Eukaryota > Viridiplantae > Streptophyta > Magnoliopsida > Malpighiales > Euphorbiaceae > Euphorbia > Euphorbia celastroides. The sequence goes on along the minus strand of CAOJBJ012034254.1, from coordinate 9,228 downwards.
AAAAAGTGTGTAAAAACGTGTTGGTAAAAAATGATGCAATTCAACAATTGCAACTAGGTAGAAAATGCGTTGGCTATTCTTTCAATTCAACAATTCCAACTTCTCTTTTTCTACCTCCCATTTTTTACGTACCAAATCAAAGAAGGTAGGCTCTTTTGTTCACACTTCTAACATTCTCCCACTTGAAGACTGATTTCAATCGGTCTTCACATCTTAAATCTGCAACAGCTCTTTCCCGATCTACTTTCATCGCAAGCCCACTGAAGCTGAACACAGCTTCAGTTTGTCAATCGTTACTGCCTTCGTTAACATGTCTACTGGATTTTGAGTTCCACTTATCTTATCAAGTTTCAAAATCCTATCCTTCAGAAATGATCGAATGAAATGATACCTCAACTGGATATGTTTCGTCCTGGCATGAAATGACGGATTCTTTGCTACATGGATAGCACTTTGACTATCACAATATAGAATATTATTCTCCTGTTTCTTGTCTAACTCCTCCAAGAAACTCTGTAGTCAAACCATCTCTTTACTAGCCTCCGTGACAGTGACATATTCTGCTTCAGTTGTGGAGAGAGCTACTATCTTCTGCAGCTGAGAAACCCAACTCACTGCAGTTCCTCCTAGAGTATAGACATACCCTGTAGTGCTCTTTCTTACATCAACATTTCCGGTTAAATCTGCATCTACATAGCTTGTGAGTGTTGTATCTCCACTTTGAAAACAAAGAGCCTTATCCGTAGTACCCCGTAAGTATCTGAGGATCCATTTGACTGCTTCCCAGGGTATCTTGCCCGGATTATTCATGTACCGACTCACTGCTCCCACTGCTTGTGCAATATCTGGTCTGGTACAAACCATGGCATACATCAAACTTCCAATTGCTGAGGCATATGGCACTTTTGCAATTTGTGCACGCTCCTCCGTCTTTGGTGACTGCTCTTTTGAAAGTCTGAAATGAACACCTAAGGGTGTGCTCACTGGTTTAGCATTCTCCATGTTGAATCTAGCAAGTACTTTGGCAATGTACTCTGCTTGTGACAACATCAATGTCCCTGACTTCACGTCTCTCTTGATCCTCATTCTAAGAATCTGCTTTGCAGCACCTAGATCTTTCATTGCAAAATGTGTTGACAACTCCAGCTTCAAATTTTGTATCTCCTGGATATTTGATCCCGCAACGAGCATAACGTCAACGTATAGCAATAAAATAATGAAGCTATTGTCAAACTTCTTAATGTAGCAATAATGATCTGCTTGGCATCTTGTGAAACCGCTGCTGCTCATAAAGCTATCAAATTTCTGGCACCACTGTCTTGGAGCTTGTTTTAATCCATACAAGCTTTTCTTCAATCGGCACACCATGTTTTCTTTGCCTGCTTCAACGAAGCCTTCTGGTTGCTTCATGTAGATCTACTCCTCCAAATCACCGTGAAGGAATGCTGTCTTTACATCCAATTGTTCAAGATGTAAATTCTCTGCAGCTACTATTTTCAAAACCAGTCTGATTGTTGTCAGCTTCACGACTAGAGAGAAAATCTCCGTATAATCAACACCTTCCTTTTGCTGAAATCCCTTCACCACCAACCGAGCTTTGTAACGCTTTCTCCCATCATGCTCTTCTTTGATTTTGTAAACCTACTTGTTATGAAGTGCTTTCTTCCCTTGAGGTAGTTCATCAAGTTCCAAGTCTTGTTTGACATGAGTGAGTCCATCTCGTCTTTCATTGCAAACTCCCACTTGACTGAATTCTTCACTTGAATTGCTTCATTGTAGCACTCTGGTTCACCATTGTCGGTCAGTAACAAGTAACACAAAGAAGGTGAATAGTGTTCTGGTGGTCTAGAATTTCTAGAAGATCTCCTTGGTTCTGGCGTTCTGAGCTCCTCCTCAACGACTCCAGGGTTGTTTTGAACTTCTTTTCTGGAAATATCTTCAAACTCAGCAAATTCTTTACTTTCAGCTTCAGGTTTGGAGTTACTTGACTCTGTCGTCTGTCTGTCTTTGTACATCACATTCTCGTTGAAAATGATATCTCGGCTCCTGATGATCTTCCGATTTTCGTAATCCCAAAATCGATACCTGAATTCATCACCACCATATCCGACAAAGACACATTTGTGAGACTTCGCATCAAGCTTGCTTCTTTTTGTCGAGTCAATGTGCACGTAAGAAGTACAACCAAACACTTTTAGGTGTGAAAGGTTGATCTCTTTTTCACTCCAAACTTCCTCTGCTATTTCTCCATCCAAAGTTATTGAATGCCCACGATTTATCAAGTAGGTCGCAGTGTTGACAGCTTCAGCCCAAAGCATATTAGGCAAACCGGCGTGTATTCTCATGCTTCTAGCACGTTCATTCAGAGTTTTGTTCATGCGCTCAGCCACGCTGTTCTGTTACGGTGTCATTGGAACAGTCTTCTCCATCTTAATTCCACTGTTGGCATAAAAATCTCTGAATCTTTTATCTCCATACTCTCCTCCATTATCAGACCTCAACTGCTTGACATTCAGTCGAGTTTCGTTCTCCACCATGGCTTTCCATTTTTTGAATGCTTCAAAGACTTCTGATTTCTTTTTCAGAAAATAAACCCACACCTACCTCGTTGAATCATCAATGAAGGTGACATAGTACAATGAGCCTGCTAGAGAAGGAACTGGAGATGGTCCCCATACATCGGTATGAACCAGCTCTAACTTTTCATCCTTGGGTGCCTTGCCAGTTTTTATGAAACTGACCTTCTTTTGTTTTCCAAAGATACAATCTTCGCACATGCTCAAATATATGTTCTTCAGCTTGGGAAACTTCCCCTTTGCTAAAAGCGTCTTCATCCCTTTCTCGCTCATATGACCAAGCCTCTGGTACCATAGATCCGATTCAGTATTTGCCACTGCAATCACGTGTTCTATGTTTGAGGTCACATAGAGAGTACCGGTCTTCTTACCACGAGCAACGATGAGTGCTCCTTTGATAATCTTCCATTCACAACCCGTGAAGGTCTCTCAATAACCTTCTTCTTCTAGTTATCCCACAGAGATCAAGTTCCTTTTGAGACCACGAATATGTCTCACTCCTTGCAGCTTCCAGGCAGTCCCGTTTGGCAACTTCAATCTAACATCACCCTTTCCCACGATCTTTAAGGCTTCATCATCAGCTAAATGAACCTTCCTGAAATCACCACTGACATAGTTTTCCATGATTTCACGACATGGGGTAGAGTTAAAAGATGCCCCCAAATCTAATATCCAAGATTCAATAGGACTATTGATGCTTAGGATCATAGCATCGCCTGCTTCCTCAGCCACGTTTGCTGATTCCTTAGCGCCGCCATTTTTTGTGCTTTACAGTCCCTTTTGAAGTGACCTTTGCAGCCGCAATTATAACACTTGACCTCCTTCTTTGGTCTAGATTTGCTCCTTCTAGATTTTGATTTGCTAGAATCTGAATTTCGGTCTGAAGTTCTCCCTCGTGACTCCACGTGTAGAGCTGAAGAGGATGATGCTTCTCCTGATTCTCTCCGCCGGATTTCTTCACTCAGCAACAAATCTCGTACATCGTCAAATTTCAACTTTGTACTATTTGTCGAACTGTTAAATGCTATAACAGTGATATTCCATCTGTCTGGTAAGGATGATAATAGAATCAAAGCTCGAACTTCATCGTCGAAATCGATTTTCACCGAACTTAGCATGATTGTAATAGTGTTGAGTTCATTCAGGTGTTGGGCTAATGACGCCCCTTCCGCCATCCGCTGCCTCATCAAGTGAACTTTATTTACTGTCGATGGCTTCTCATAAACATTAGAGAGAGCCTTCATTAGACCCGCCGTGGTTGTCTCCTTGGCTATGTTGAAAGCAACATTTGGGGAAAATGATAACCGAATAACTCCAAGAGCTTGTCTATCAAGAAGCTTCCATTCGTCTTCCTTCATGCTCTTCGGTTTCTTTTCTGATAGAGGTTGGTGCAAGTTCCTCTGATACAGATAATCTTCAATTTGCATTTTCCAGAAGCCAAAGTCCGAGACATCGAACATTTCAATATGAACTTTTCCTTCATCTGCGGTCATCTCTCCCACTCAATCTAGACTCCTAAAATTATTCTGTTCTGATGTGGAAGATCAGACTAAGCTGCAACCACAGAGCATACTAAGAAATAACCTTGGCTCTGATACCAGTTGTTGGGAAATTCGGTGCGGAATATTTCCCTTTTACTAGATTAATGGCAAGCGATAAATTACGAAAATAATAACACAACAGTTGATAACGGAGTTCGGCTAATTTTGCCTACGTCTCCGGAGCTTGCTGCAGATTTTATTCAAGGAGAAAGTTCTCGTGTTTACAAAACAAACTCACAACCTCACACCCAATATCCCGAAAGAAATTCCCTCAATAGACGTAATCAAAAGGCACAAAAATTAGAGATACTAATTTTTGTTTAACCTGCTTTCGATCTTCCCCTCTACTGAATTTTCTCTCAATTTCTCTCTAATCACAAAACCTCACTTTGATAATTTACACCCTTACAACCTTTCATCTATTTATACTAAATTAGATGAAATGTGAACAAAATAAAATATAGATGAAAAAGTGTGTAAAAACGTGTTGGTCAAAAATGATGCAATTCATCAATTGCAACTAGGTAGAAAATGTGTTGGCTATTCTTTTAATTCAACAATTCCAACTTCTCTTTTTCTACCTCCCATTTTTTACGTACCAAATCAAAGAAGGTAGGCTCTTTTGTTCACACTTCTAACAAAATATTCATCTGGTCATAATTATCATGAAGTATATCAACACCCATAAAATAGGCATATTAAATGTTTTTTTGGTGTATAGAGAACAAAGATGTTGAGTGAAGCCAATGTCTTAAGGTATTAATATCTTCTACGCAACATTTATCTTCCTCAATTTTCACATTCTTTATTTTCACTTCTCTAACAAACGCTCGCTGCTATCCACAAACTATGCACTTCATTCTAATTTTAAACGAAACTTACTTAATTACATTTACACCAGATTAGTATCTTTTGAACAGTTTAATTCAAGTTAAATGATTTTATTATATTTAGCTTAGCTTTTAGGATAACTTTGACCCTTTATTTGATTGTGTTATTAGCTGGATTTCCGTATGTATCTTTCCTGATAGCCCAAAAAAAGAAAAAGATAAAGAAGATTTGGGGACTGAGTTTTCCGAGTATAATTCAAGTAACTCCATTAGATGGTTTTTTCTTTTTCTTCTTTTTCCAAACCCATAGAGATTAGAGAATAAGCATTTTTTTCACCATTTTTTATGACAATGCAAAGTAACAATTTTCTTTCCAACGCGCAACGTAAAGAGAAATTTACTTTAAATTAGTATTGAATTATTCTTATTTGGAGTATGTTCTATAATTTAAATGACTTTGTAAGAATTAAAGATTTCGAAAAGACGGAGTATAGAACTCATAACATGTCTCTTCGTTATTAAAAGTTAAACTTATATATTAAAATTGTGTGTAATCAAATAAAATTTGTGTGTTATATTCTCACCTATCATATTTTTATCTATTTAGCGTCCAACCTATTCAATTTGAATATATAAAGTATTAATCTATTAACAAAAAAAATGCAACACAATGACATCATTTGAGAAAGAACAATGTTATGCTGACAAATGCATGGAATTAAATTCCACCAATTGGCATTTGATCAAGTGATGCACCTTCTAATATGTTGGTGGAAGATCTTTCGTTCAAAATTTAACCTCTTCAGGAATTTACTAATTATTTAAAAAAAATGCATGGAATCGCCAACCCTTAATAGGTTGTTGAGTAGTTATACAAATTTGGATATATGAGATGCAAAATAGACAAAAAAAAATTGGATATGTCAAACACTAAATAAGCAACTCAATATATCAAACACAAAAAAGAACTTAGGATATTGAACAAAAACACATTAGTTATCATAGTTACTCAAGTCTCGAAATTTATATGCACGTTGTATAAATATTAACCTCGTGTTACATGCACGTTCCTTCTATTATTGAAAAGAATATAACTTTCTTATAAAAAAACTAAACTCAAATATTACAGTGCTGGATAACTCTTTCATCATTTTTTTTAATTTTTTTAGAAGCATACAGTTTTTCTAAAAATACCTTTATTGAATGAGTGCCAATTCTACATTTGGGACATTGGTTCAACTCAACCGAACTAAAAGGCTCTATTGACACGGACTATATCAACAAAATTGATATACTGTAAATTCCATCATTATACTATAGTTTTTTAAAGTTTATTTGTTCATCTTCTTAAATCAATATGAAACCTAATGAATTTAAATTGTGCCAATCGTACTATAGTAGTGTATGCTAATACAGCCCTACATATAAATGTCAAACAAAAAGGCAAACAACGTAAACCTTTTAAGCAATAAATCTTTTTCTTCTTATGAAACTAAAATATATGATTCTAGGAAAAATATTTAAATACTAATATTTTTTACTTGTTAGCAGTAAGAATTTGTATTTATTAATTTTAAAATCAACTGATATAGCGCAATTGATGAGTTAGTACAAATGGAAATTGTACTGACCAAATTATAGATGTAATTAGGTCATGATTTAGATACGAGATTCTTTGACGCCATGATGAATCTAAAACGATCATATATACAATTAAGGAAAAAGAAAACAAAAAAGCATAAAAGGAAAGAAAACAAAATATTCTAATAATGATAGCAAAAAGAACAAAAGAGAAGAAGTTGACACTCTTTTCCAAACCTTATATAAAGCCATCATCGCCTATCAGAATTTCCATCCACTAACTTTAAACAGTGTTTTATTCTTTAAAAAAAATCAACAAAAATGAGATTCCTCTCTTTGTTTATTCTTTTAGTTTCAGTTTCATATGCAACCTCTCTTCATCTCTTATCCCCTTCAAACTTGCCTAAACAGCAAGCTCAAAAGCTCATCAATGGCTTCGACTTAACCCCCAAGCACTCCATCAATCTCCCAACAGATGTTGAATCTTTACCAGATTTTAGTATTGTTGAAAAGCCATTGAATCTCCATATTCTTGCCAGCGAACCCAGGCCCTCTGTTCAAGACTTCGGTCACCATGCCGGTTACTTTAAGCTTCCCCGTGCCAAAGCTGCAAGGTACATGACTCGAGAGTAGTAAAGTTTCGATATTTTGCAGTTTTGGTTTCTGGGTTGTCCCTAACCTCATTGTTTTGCAGGATGTTCTACTTCTTGTTCGAGTCACGGAATAGCAAGAGTGACCCGGTTGTTATTTGGTTGACTGGAGGTCCGGGTTGCAGCAGTGAATTGGCATTGTTTTATGAAAATGGTCCATACCATCTTAACAAGGACCATCCCTTGAATGGAATGACTTTGGTTGGGATAAGGTATTGCCATGTCGGGTTTTCCGACTTTTTACTGCTCCATCTTTCAGGTTTGAATTCAAAAATATAAAAAAAAAAATTGTTTGTTAAATGGGCAGGGAGCAAGCCTCATATTTGTTGACCAGCCCACTGGAACTGGATTCAGCTATACAACAGATGAGGGTGATCTCAGACATGATGAAACCGGTGTTAGCAATGACTTGTATGTTTTTCTGCAGGTTAGTTTCTCAACTTAGGCTCAATCTACCTCAAATTGAACTTTTTATTGACAGCTTTTGTAAAATCAGTTCAAAGTATCATGTGTTATTAGCACTAAATCATGATATTGAAAGTCAATTCTAGAGAATGAATCAAGCAAGAGTCAAATTAATAGGCTAAACAGAATCTATTCAAACGATATGTTCACATGCTTTATGTCACAATGATAGGCATTCTTCAACAAACATCCAGAATTAGCCAAAAACGATTTTTACATAACAGGGGAATCTTATGCTGGGCACTATATCCCTGCCTTCGCTTCGCGGGTTCACCAAGGAAACAAAAACAAAGAAGGCATTCGTATTAACCTCAAGGTAAATATCATTTAACCCAACACTTTGATCAGTTGAAAACATCTAATCATCATTCTGATTGACTATACAAATTTGTCCAACAGGGATTTGCCATTGGCAATGGTCTCACTGATCCTGCTATTCAGTACAAAGCATACACTGACTATGCACTCGAAAACAAGTTAATTTCTAAAGCTGATTATGACAGGATAAGCAAGGATATACCAGCTTGAACAGATAGGCTCCAAAATGTTCAGTTACGAGTGATTTAATGATACAAATCTCATACCTTACATATCAAAATAAAAAATTTAAAGAAATTGATTCTTTAGCGATTCAGAGGTGTTCGTGATAAGCAAACCACTCCAAACGTTCATCTCTTTTCTTATTGAGTTCCCTAAAAAGGCAGCACATGTTCATATATCTATAAATGGTTCCTACGCATCCATCATTTGCTATTGTTTCTCAATCAAGTGACAAAATTTGTTGTGCGCATTGTAAAACAGAAATCACAGCATTATCTCTTCAGATGATTGTATTTGTGCGGATTATCAAACAAATTGATCGTTCACGAAATTGGTTTTCCATTAACTACATAAATACATTTAGAAAATGAAATGAAGCATGGAGAACCTGTTCGTACCCCATACAATTCCCTCAAGCTCTCAATTACTGGCTGAAACCCAGTCTTGAAAGGCAAAACAGATACTGCTCTCAAATGTTGTGCATTCCCATTTTTCGGTTCAGATAATATCATTTTGAACATTTCCCCCTCTAGAATCGTACTAGCATTCTGAGCTGCAAAAGGGAGGAACAGAGCAAAGAGATGCACATGCAACCTAGCTAACTACAGATGAAACCCAATTAAAAGGAGAAATTGAAATCCGTACCAGCAAAAGGATGAAACTTGGCGAAGTCAAAAAACTCATCAGCAGAGCAACCAAACAAAACCCTAGCAGCTCTATCGAAGCAAATCACATTGATCACTTCGGTATCAGTGGCAATTGACACCTGCCCATCAGATGAAAACGAAGGAGCTTCAATTAAAGTTAGAAGCGAATGAAATGAAAAGGAAGAGAAAGCTTACAAGGAGGCGAAAGAGACGTTTGAAAGAGGAAGAAGGATAGGAGGAGTTGCAGCAAAATGCGCAGCGAGAATTGGGAGAGTCGGGAAGAGTTCGATCGCAGAGAGAACAGGCTTTGTAAGAGAGATTGGAATGATCAATGGCTAGAACCGTAGCCACTAGGGTAGTTGCTTTGTTAGCTTCCAACTCCATTGCCTTTGTTTCTC
>CAOJBJ012033258.1:0-14388 GCA_948291685.1 Euphorbia celastroides | reverse complement strand
GTCGTGGTAATCGTCGTCCAAACCTATTTCATTAAGTATGGGATTGGGCGGACTTCCGGGCCGTGCACTTTATGCCCAGGTCTACTCCCTCTCCGACACATCAGCGCCCCGTTTCAACTTCTTGGGTGCAGCTGTCATATGGCTGTTCATTTCATGGTTTATGTCAGAGCCATCATATTTCCGAGCCATCGACAGTAGTGTAAATTGTGATTTTTATAGGCAGATTACTGTTTTTTCTAGTTAAAAGAAAACTGTCGCATTTTGAAGCGCTGAGGACAAAAAGATTGAACTTTTAGAGCTGCAACAGATCAATAATTCACATCGTTAGCTTATCGATTAGCTTACAAGTACTTTTTCCTCTGTATACTTTTTTTTTCTTTTATGTTTAATAATAATATCCGAGCCCTGATTACCGGCCTCAATTTTTTTAAAAAAAATCCTTTATCACATATACAAACTTTTAAAAAGAAATTTATGGCTTGTACACGGATTTATACAAGCTGAGATAAAGTTTTAAGATGTTTTTACTCACTTATTTTCAACCAGGTTATAAAGCACTTCAACTGGCTATAAGTCAGCAATCGGGAGCAGTTCAATCACCTATTTTTAGGGATGAGCAATTCGGTTCAATTGAACTGAACTAAACCGAATTGTTTCAATCAAATTGTCTAATTTGATAATAATTTTACGAAATATTGAATTTTCATAATAAAATATATCATATAAACCGACTAAAATTAAATTTATTTCGGATTTTATTATAGTTTTTATTTGATTTGGTAAAACTTATAATGCAATTTAGCTTTTTGGTTGAACCAATTCGGTTAATTCGGTCCTTATTTGGTTCGAATTGCTCTCCCCTACCTATTTTCAAGTTTTAGCTTATTATATGGTGACTTTGTTTTTCCATAACTTTGTCACCATCACTATTAGCTTAAATTTAATCTCACTAATCCAATGAGAATTATGGACAAAGTAACCTTAACATTTAAAAAATAAAAATACCATAACCTTCACCGTTAGTTTCTCATAATTTTAATATAGCTTATACATAGTAGGTTAAAAAACCTTAAATTTAAATATTATTAAAAAACAATAAAAAAGAAATAACAAACAACAAAGCAAAATAAGCATTAGCCAAAAGCCAACAAAAGTCCCAACTAAAAGTTTAGGAGGAGCAATTATCGGATTTTCGATGTGTACGCTTTGCTTGTTGTAACGAACCATAAAATTCGAAGTTATTCTATTTGAAATGAGAATATACATGGCGTGGAATAAAAAAATAAAAAACGCTACTTGGAAAGTCGTATTTACTCAGTAGCAATAAACAAATCGATGCACAACTTGGGCTTATTTTTAATCACACTGACCAGATATTTTGTAGTTTAAAATGTCAAATTGAATAGTTCATTTATGTTCCAAGTTCAGCATCTTAATAATCAATAATCTTAATTAATTGGTGGCTGCTTGAAAATATTATTTATCTTGCTTCTTCATATCAAGTTTGCCTTAAGTTATAATTTGCAATATCGAAGTCTTTCCCAACTCTCATTGACCTGCTTTAGTTCCTTACAATGGCAAATATTTCTTATCATTGCTTATTGGCACTTTTCTTTTTCAGCTTTCTCATCCAAGGCAATTGTCAAATATGTGAAAGACTGTCAAATTTTGAGATTAAGCAAGTTGATAGTGGAAGATCGATTGACAACAAGATGGAATGGCTTGTAAATGTAACGAATAGTTGCATATGTACGAGATCGGATATCAAATTAGATTGCAATGGATTTCAAACAGTTTTACAAGTCGACTCGAGCTTGTTGAAGGAAATGCGAACTAAACTCAGATTCTAACCCGGTTCCTGATACGGGTTCTAATGTGGTTAACACTAAGCCACATCAGCAATTCTGTTATAACAGAATTGCCAAGCTGGCAATCCGCGAGAGCTCATTCCGTTATTTTCCCGCCCTTTGGTTTCTCTTGTTTAGCTAGCTTTCTCGTTGTATAAACCTGCAATGTAGCAAAAATCATTCGAGCTGATAATGAATAAAATTAGTTTTTCTCTCAAATTTTAGATCTCGTTTATCATGGTATCAGAGCATGGCGAAGAAGAGAAATCAACGACCTAGAGTTGTGTTTCAGGAAGAGAATTTTACGAATGATGAAGAAGAAGACTCGGAGAAAGAGGAGAAGAGCAGAACGACAGAAAATCCAGGCCAAGTTTTGATCTCAATCACACTAAATGGAAGTAGCAATTATCTAGCCTAGAAGAACTCTATTGTTTGAGCTTTAACAGCGAAAGGCAAGCCGCAGTTTGTTTTAACAGATGCTGAGAAGTTTGCAGAAGGATCGAAAGCTTACCTGAGGTGGAAGAAAGACGATTGCCTTGTAACGTCTTGGATTGAGAACACGCTCAGCGGTGATCTAGAAAAAGGCTTTGCTTATGTTTCATCTAGCAGAGAGTTGTGGCGCGCTCTTGAGCACAGGTTTTGCGAAGGTAACAATCCTCTTCTGTACAAGTTAAAGAGAGATATCAGCATGTTACAACAAGGAGATCTTAATGTTTTACAATATTTCAACAAATTGAGGCATATGTGGGATGAGTTACTGTTATTGAGGCCAATTCCTAGTTATACTTGTGGTGGTTCGAAGAACTATGTGTGCGGTGTGCTTAAGAAAATTACAGATCAAGATCAAGAAGATAAAGTGATGCAGTTTTTGATGGGGCTAAATGCTACATATGATCATGTCAATAATCAAGTTCTCATGATGGATCCATTGCCTAGCTTGGACAAAGCTTTTTCAATGATGTCCAAAATTGAACTCATGTTAAAAGCTTTCTCAATGATGTCCAAAATTGGATATCGCTACAGCAAGAGCCCTAGAGTTGGCCAATTTTACAGAAAATGTGAACTCGAATGCTTCTAGCTCTACTACAAACTATTCTGCTGCAAACTATTCTAATGCAGACTCAAGGATTGACAAAAGCAAGCTCAAATGCAGCAACTATGGAGCCACAAAGCATACTAAGGAGACCTGTTTCAGACTCATAGGTTTTCCAGAATGGTGGGGGAAACCTAGGCCTCCTAGAGGCAGAGGTGCAAATGGAGGTGCTAATGGAGGTGCAGGTGGTGGATCTCATTTCATTAATAATAACCATTTCAATGCAGATCATGACAAGGGTAACAACGCAAGCAATATGATGAATGAAGAAGGAGTGGATCAGCAGATGATGACCAGAGTTGCAGATGAGGTTTATAACAGGATGATGAAAAAGAAAGAGCCAATTATCGTTGCTAAATCACCTATGCACTTGCCAAACGAAGCATGATCTTATGGTGCATCAAGAAGCAGTGCCTATAGTGCATTTGCAGGCTATGCAGGTAACAATCATAACCATTCTGTCACATGGATAATAGACAGTGGAGCCAGTTCACATATGTGCAATCAAATATACTGTTTCTTAACTCTAGAAAAGAGGAGACAAGAACACAGTGTCATATTACCTGATGGCAATTCTAAAGCAGTAACACAGTTTGGGAGTATACAGTTACATACAAACTTGGTCTTAAATGATCTTCTGCTAGTACCAGATTTTAAATACAATCTGTTATCAGTGGGAAAGTTATCAAAAGATAATCATCTTAGAGTCTTTTTTGAAGAGCATTATTGCTATTTACAGGACCTGAGATCTAAGAAGATCAAGGATGTTGGGAGAATGCAGAATGGGCTATACCTACTAAATAATGAGTCTTTTACGTCTGTGTTGTTAGAAACTATTTCTAGTTGTAATAAAGTAGGAGAGAAGGCTTTTTTTGATTTGTGGCATATGAAGTTAGGGCATGCTTCTTATGAGACTCTGAGGCATATTTCAGATATAAAACTGAATTGTAATTCTATGAGCCGTGCTACTTGTCCAAAAGCAAAACAATGTAGATTGGTTTTTCCAAAGAGTATTATTTCCAGTTCTAGTTGTTTTCAGTTGATTCATGCTGATGTCTGGGGGCCTTTTAAACAACCAACTACATCAGGGGCACATTATTTTCTAACCTTAGTAGATGATTACAGTCGAATTGTTTGGCTATATCTGCTAAGCAAGAAAGATGAGGTGCTACTTGCCTTGGAAAATTTTCTAAATATGATCTCTACTCAATATAATGCTAAAGTACAAATACTGAGGAGTGACAATGATGGGGAATTTATAGGGTCTTCTTGATTGAATCTATTCCACAATAGGGGAATTGTTCATCAAAGAACATGTAGCTACACACCAAAATAGAATGGTGTGGTTGAACGCAAGCACAGACACCTATTTGAGATTACTAGAGCTCTTATGTTGGCTTCAAATTTACCAATCAGATTATGGGGTGAAGTAGTTTTGTATGCTACAGCTATTGTCAATGTGTTGCCAACTCAGGTCTTGAACTGGAAGTCACCATATGAAGTTTTCCATGGTGTACAGCCAGATTACAGCAGATTCCAGGTGTTTGGATCTTTGTGTTACTATAAGGTCCTACCTATTTCTGACAAATTCTCACCCTGGGCTAATGTAGGGGTCTTCCTAGGGTTTTCACTTGGAAAGAAGGGGTACAAGGTGTTTGATAAAGAATTGCAGAAGTTCTTTGTGACTAGAGAAGTTATTTTTCATCCTACTCTGTTTCCTTATGCAAGCATTTAATCCTCTCAAACAACAGAGGGTGTTTCTAATAATGGGCAGGAGAGTGGGACTGCTAATCTCCCAGAGGAAGTTACAGAGACAAGAAGATCCAACAGGGTTATCACAAAACCAGCATGGTTGAGTGATTATGACACAGGGTTTTTGAGCAAGATCATGGGAGAAAAGGAACCAAGTAATTTTGCAAAAGCAAGCTAAGACTCAAGGTGGGTGGAAGCAATGCAACAGGAGCTTAAGGCTCTTGAAGACAATGATACTTGGGAACTTAGCGAACTGCCTAGTGGAAAAAGGGCTCTAACTAGCAAATGGGTTTATAAAATCAAGTTTTTGCCTAATGGAGAGGTGGATAGATACAAGGCAAGGTTGGTTGCCAAGGGATATAATCAAGTCTTTGGCATAGACTACACTGATTCTTTCTCTCCAGTGGCAATAACAACTACTGTGAGATTATTTCTAGCTATTGGTGCTAAAAGGGGATGGCCTATTCATCAAATTGATGTCAATAATGCCTATTTGCATGGGCATATTGACGAGGATCTCTATCTAGTACCTCCATCAGGGTATTCTAAGGCACAAGATGGGCAAGTGTGCAAGCTGAAGAAGTCCCTTTATGACTTGAAGCAAGCAGGGAGGCGGTGGCACAAGGAGCTCACTGAGAAGTTGTTTGTAGATGGCTTTAAGAAATCAAGGAGTGATAATTTCCTATTTACTAGGATGACTACTACAGGCCTAGTTGCTTTGCTGATATATGTAGATGATATACTTGTTATGAGTCAAGATGATCAACAAATTCGAGAAGTGAAAGGTTATCTACATTCATTGTTTACTATCAAAGACCTTGGCCTAGCAAAGTACTTCCTTGGTGTAGAGGTGAATCAAACAGACAGGGGTCTGTACGTTTCATAAGCTAAGTACATTAATGATCTGCTCATTGATACCAAGCTTGAAGATTGCAAGGCTGCAGCTAGTCCTATTGACTCATCAGTTATTCTTACTGAGTCAGGTACCCCTATGAAAGACCCTGAAAGATATAGAAGATTGATTGACAGGCTACTGTATTTGAATTTCAGTAGAACTGACTTATCCTATTGTATTCAACACTCGAGTCAGTTTATGCAAAAACCCACAGAACAACATATGATAGTAGCCTTAAGGATTCTAAGGTATCTTAAAGGCACTAGAGATTACCAACTTTTCTACCCTAGAGAAGGAGAAGAAGCTCTTATAGGGTATTGTGATTCAGATTGGGGAGCTTGCAAGCTCACCCGCAAGTCTCTAACTGGCTTCTGCCTCTTCTTTGGTAATGCCTTGGTTTCCTGGAAAAAAAAGAAACAAGGCACGATTAGTAGATCTTCGACTGAGGCAGAATATCGTATCTTGGCAAATACCTGTTGTGAGATAAAGAGGTTAACTTTTCTCCTTGAAGAATCGGGGGTACCAGTCAAGCTTCCAATTGAGCTGCGCTGTGACAATAAATCAGCAATTGCCATCACAAAGAATCCTATTATGCATGAGAAAATGAAGCATGTTGAGCTGGACTTACATTTCGTTAGAGATATGGTCGCCGAGGGGTTTATTTCGATACCCCATTTGTTTACTAAGCCTAAAAACCATCAGTTTATGAGTCCGTTTCTCCAAAAGATGAATTTTCTTTGACGACAGCCGCTGCTCCACAAGTTCAGATCGAGGGGGGATGTTGAAGGAAATGCGAACTGAACCCGGATTCTAACCCGGTTCCTGATACGTGTTCTAATGTGGTTAACACTAAGCCACCTCAGCAATTCTATTATAACAGAATTGCCAAGCTGGCAATCCGCGAGAGCTCATTCCGTTATTTTCCCGCCCTTTGGTTTCTCTTGTTTAGCTAGCTTTCTCGTTGTATATAAATCTGCAATGTAACAGAAATCATTTAAGCTGATAATGAATAAAATCAGTTTTTCTCTCAAATTTTAGATCTCGTTTTTCATGACGGGGTATGTTCATACAAAAATTTCAATGGAGGATCTCTTAGAGCTTGGGAGTCCTTCAACTTGTCATATGCTTGGGATTCCCAATTTCAGTTTGAGATAATTGATGCACAAATTCAATGTTCTTAATATATTATATCCCCAAATATAATAGATGTGTTGATTAATGATAAGAGAGATATATGCTGGCCTATTTAGAATTGCTTTTGTTTCCTTAGTCTATGTGCTTTTCTTCTCTTGTTTTTTTTTAGCTAAACGAATACAATCATCAATGACCAAACCTAAAGAAGAAGGAAATGAGAGCTAATTGTTGAAATAGTTAATTCTTTTGAGTCACTTTAATGCCTCTCTGCAATTAAATGCCTCTACCATTTCCGGTTTCCACTGACATCTAATTAGGGTTGTAAACGAACCAAGCCATTCAAGCTCGCCTTGGTGGTCGGCTCGATAAAAGATCAGCTCGGTTTGGTTCAATTATTAAACGAACAGTTCATGAACAAAATTTTGAGTTCGATTCATAAATAAACACGAACATGAACAAGTCAAAGCTCGCTCGAAACCTCGTGAATAAGCTCGATTAGAAGTTCACGAACAAGTTCATGATCTATATCGATAAAAACCGTGAAGTAGCTCGATAAAAGCTGTAAACTATCTCAACAATGAGTTTGATATCTAAAATTTTAATAAGAAATACAATATTCAAACATATTATATTGGTAAAAGTTTGTAAACTAGCTCGAAATGAAAATTATTACTGATAAAATATTCATTACAAACTAATTAAATTTTACTTACTGCCACTTTAATTGACCGAATTTCTGTAATTTTTAATACAATAATTTAATCAAGATTCGAGAGGTCTATTTCATGGTGTTTTTTTGTGCTTAAAAAGTTTAACTATTTAAGACTAAGAGAGTTCGCTTGACAATTTTATCTTGTAATAAATTATTGTTTTTTGTAATTTTTTGGTATGATTATTGACAATTGGGAAGTTTGAATTTTGTTTAGTTTATTTTGAAGCTCGCGAACAAATAACATTTAAATAAACAGTTCGAGAACAGATTTTAGTTGAAGCTCAAAATGGACTCGAACTCGGCTCAGGATCAATAAAAAAATAGATGAACAAAGTTCGAACAGGCTAAAGTTCGATTCGGCTCAGATTGTTTACAGGCTTACATCTAATCAAGTGCTTCGAGTTGCTTTGATTTCTTTCGTGCTTGAGTAGAGAACAACTCCATTTTCACATTTTAAATGACAATCTGACCAGAGTCACCCGGAAAGCTTTAAATGTCGAAAACTCAATGGACTTTTAAAAATTTATCTTGTACAGAATTTCGACATACATTCAAACACTTTTATGCTTATCAATCATTTCACCATTATCGTAGTTTTCATTGCGGCTATATTCTTCTTTTACTAAAATATGAATGATCTCATCTTTGGTTTTTCTTCAAAGAGTCATGAAGCCAATGTTTACTATCCACCTTCATGCGTAATCAAAAGGTAGTCCATCCACCTTGAGGAACAATAGAGGATTCTTCGAGTGTTTCGAAAGCAGTTTGTTCACCAAGCTCTGCGAATAAGAACGAACCATCTCATTTTTTCTTCTATTGTTTAATTTTATTTTGTATAAATTCTTGTATAGTCACCATCACTAATATTATTAATAGGTCAAATGCATAGGCAGGTATCCCTAGGGTTAGCAAGAAAAATCAATTGTCACCTCAATGTTTCACATTAGGCACCAATGTTATTAAAACCGTACCGGACATCAATATCGGTGAAGCTAGTGATACGCGGTATTACTGGTATGATCGGTATAACTAGTGGTAGTACCGGATTGTTATATTTATGTATAAAATATTTAAATTTAATAAATTTACACAAGATATAAAAAGTACATAGTTTTTATTAGTTATTCCAAGTTTTTTAGAAACAACATAAAATATTAATGCATACTTATATATGATAAATAATTGCAAATGTAAATGTAACTAATATTCTATAAATATTTTACAAATGACGGAATTTCAATGTGGTTAAATAATAGTATGTCATGGCAGTGTAATAGTTATTATGCTAACAAAAATTTCAAATTATGCAAGTCCAACCAACTTTTTTACGGGCTTCATTTAACTCATCCAGCCCAAAATAAACTCTTTTAACCTTAGCACATTCCAAAATAGAATCCATCCACACACTATCCAGTTGCCACCTCTCTTCATCTTTCTTTTCTTTCCAAATCCTTTTCTTTGTCTTAAGGTTGCTGCTTCCCTTCATCTTTCTTTTCTTTCCAATTCTTTTTTTTTTTGCTTTAGTTTAACTTGTTTTAGAGATTTTTATTTTACAAATCTCGTTGTCTTTTAGATAGCCTTTTAGTTTTTTATCCTTCATCTGGTTGCCATTGATTATTACATGAAATGAGAAATAAGAATTAAGAGTCCACAAAAACCTAGTAAGGAGGATTAAAATCAGACGAAAAAGAAAATCCGGGTTTTCCCGGGTTCCCGGAATTCCAGAATTTTGTCAGCATATACCGGATCTGGCCGGTATTTTTCCTTACCAGAAAATTTGATGAACCGGACTGGAACCTGTTTCGGTTTCCGGTTTTACCAGTTGAACCGATCGGTACGGTCTGGTATTAATAACCTTGTTAGGCACATAACTCTTTCAAGTTAACAAAAATATATAACATAACTCCATACTGCAGATTTATCCACTCTCATGTTGGAGAATATAATGTCATAGATATTATAAATACTACGATTGAGCCTAATCTATCAGCTTAAGCTTTTTGGTAAAACAGTTCAATGATATGGTATCAGAGTCTTGTTGACTTAAAGGTCGAGGGTTCGAATCCTGATAACTCCATTTGTTGAGTTTAGTTTCAACTCATGGTAGAGTGAGCTTGTGTTGTACCCGCTTCAAGCCCAATGGGGATTCACATGCAGCAGAGTGTCACATATATCATATATACTAATATTGAGCCTATCCTATCAACTTAAGTTTTGAGTAAAATGGTGACATATAATACACTCTCCCTCATGTGGCATAAAAGTATCAAATATCGAAAACTCAAGTCAAATGAGATTTCGACATGTGATATAAAGATAAAAAGTTTCAAAACAGTCCCTCAAATAATTTTTTTCAAATCCTTAATTTATTAAATCTTCTCAATTACACTATCTTTCTCAGATTTCCATACGTACACAAGATCTATAAACCTAAATTATCAAATTATAACTGCAAATTACCTACATTTTGCAGACCAGATTCTCATTTAACATGTGCAATTCAAATCCCTTTTCAAATTTTCATCTTCCAAGCTGCTAACTATTGGTTTAATCATCCATAGTTCCATACCTCAACCTCAATTAACATATGCAATTCATTTCAAGAGCCAACGAAATAAAAAAATCCTTCCTTACACAACTGAATCTTGAGTAAAATTGAAGAAAGAGGAAAGTGTTGGTCTTATGAATATGAATTGGAGATCGAAAATTTTTCCATGGGAGGGTTCCTTGTGTTGTCTCTCATTGTGATAACTATCGTTTTTTGTTTTTTTTTTTAAAAAAAAACTCTTAAGGAAACGATGAGTTCCCTCGACAGAAAAAAGAGAGGATGAAAATTTCGGGGCGGAGTCCCAAAAAGTTTCCCCGCTTACCTACAAAACACCCTCCCCCTTTTTATATTGATACGGAGCAACTTACATAGTTCAAGTACAAAGCAAGACCCTCGGATCAATAAGCAAATCAGTGATTGAAGAGCACAAGCGCTTCTTCTTGCAATTAAACAAGAACCAAACTAAATTAATGCCACTATCAACAAGATCCTCGCGACCGACAACTCCCTCGAACACGAATTTGTTTCTCCGAATCCAAATGGAAGTGGCAAAGTCAAGGCCGCTACCATTATGGAAGTGGGAACGCCATAAAGCAAGAAACCCAGAAGCTGAACTCGGTAGGACACTCTGAATCCCAATCCATCGAAGCAATCGATTCCAAATAACAAAACTCTGATCACAAAAAATGAACGCATGAGCAATCGATTCATCTTCATGACAAAATGGACACTTAGGGGCGGCAAGCACATGACGTTGGAGAAGAAAAACGTTCGTTGGCAAACGATCGTGTAATAATAATCACCCAAAAAATTTAACCTTTGGTAAAAGAATGGAATCCCAAAGCAAAGCAAAACCAAAGGGCGTATGAGTGGGCAAACTTAGCTGCAAAAATGATGAAGCAAAGGACGTCACTGTAAATGCAGCATTCGAAGAAGGAGACCATAAAAACACATCAGGTGTCTGTTGAAAAAATAAAGGTCGAGATCCCTCGGAAACAGCCACAAAATCACCGAACAAAGACGGGACAACTGCGACTATCTAAGACTGCATCTCTAGGAGACGATCACGATGAGTTATTTGTAAATTCCGCTTCCAAATGGGTTGTGAAAAAGGAGAGGAACCAAACAGCCCCCTAAAACCGTCTATAACCGAACAAAACTTCATGTTGGAGAAGTGATAAAGATCGGGAAAAAGAGACCGAAGTGAGACATTGGCGGTCCAGTTATCTTGCCAAAAAAGGGCAGCCGAACCATTGCCCAAACGCACCAAAATCGAATTCAGAAAGTGGTCCCAAAACTCAGTTTTATGAATGCACTCTTTCAGAACACCACGCCAAATGTGCGACAGATTTTTAGGATTCGCCGTGAGCAAATCAAACCATGAAGCAAAACCATGACGTTGAACACAAATGATAAACCAAAGAGAATCCCGAGAACCACTTCGGATCTTCCAAATCCATTTATATAATAAACTAAAATTCATCAATCTAAGGCTCCGTATAGAAAGACTACCAAATTCCTTAGGCAAAGAAATCATGGACCAACTAACCTTCGAAATACCTCGTGAATCATGGCTGCCCTGCCACAGAAAATTCCTCATTATAGTCTCAAGAGAGTGGGCAACCGACGCCGGAATGTGAAAAGACAGTTGATAGATCGGTAGAGAAGCCAAAACTGATTTAATCAAAACCAAACGCCCGACATACGATAAGGAGCTGCCCTTCCAATTTGCTAATTTAGAGCGAAAACGACCAATAAGAGGGTCCCACGATGAGATTGAATTCATTGAGCGACACAATGGATTCCCAAGGCAAGAGATCGGAAAGGACACCACACAACAACCTAACATCGAAGCGCAAGCTTGAAGGACCGAATCCTCCACCCGAATACCCATCATGGAGCTCTTATGAAAGTTGATCCGAAGTCCTGAGATTAGCTCGAAACACGTTAACAAATGAACATAAGCCGGCATAAGATCCAAATTTGCAGGAATAAAACATAGAGTGTCATCCGCAAATTGTAAGAGAGAAAGATCCGGCATAGAGTTGTCAAGCTTGAATCCCGGAATTATCCCCTCAGAAATAGCTGCGTTGAAAATCTGCTTCAACCCCTCCATCGCCAAAACAAAGATAAACGGCGACAATGGGTCACCCTGTTTGACACCGCGATGGAGCAAGATAGGACATGAAGGAACACCATTGACCAAAACGGACGATGTAGAATTAATTCTACAATTGGAAAGCCAAGATATCCAGTTCGAGTCAAAACCCATCCGCCCAAGCACTGAATCAATATAATGCCAAGAAACACTATCAAAGGCTTTGTGGAAATCAAGCTTTAATATAAGACAAGGACATCCTGCATGATGAATCGCATGAACCAATTCCGTGGCAATAAACGATCATTCATGAATGTTCTGATCTCTTACAAAGGCGAATTGGTTGTTGGAGATGACAGTCGGAAGCACACGCTGAAGTCGCCGAGAGAGCACCTTAGCCACCATCTTATAGATGCCATTGATCAAAGCAATAGGCCAGTAATTTGAAATGGTATGAGAATCCGCCACCTTAGGGATAAGGACCGAGAATGAGGTCTTAATAGAGTCAGGAAGTCGATGTGTAGAGTGGAAAGATTGAAACAACTACAAGATGTCAGATTTAATGCTACCCAAAAATTTCTTATAGAAGAAAAAGTTGAAACCGTCAGGACCCGGTGCTTTGTTGTCTCCACAGGACTTTACTGCGTCCCGAATTTCCTCCTCAAGAAAGGGAGCTGTAAGCATATCATTTTGGGTATCCGAGACCCGACTGAAGGGTAATCTGTCCAAGGAAAAGGGAACACAAGCGGCTTGGCTGAATAGGCGCTCATAAAAGGATCGTATGAGGTTTGTAACATCAGCAACATCCGTTACAATTACACCACCGTCTTCAATTTGAGTGATCATATTATTGCGAAACCGAGAAGTCGCAATACGATGAAAAAAGGTGGTGTTGTCATCACCCAGAAGGCTCCATTTAACTCGAGATTGCTAATGACGAATAGATTCCAAGTGCTTTCGTTTTAAAAAAAGCTCCTCCCGCTTTGAATGAAGATCAGCCTTAGAGAATCAGAGAGTGGTTGAGCATTGGAGTCCGACATGATGGCCAAGATCGAGCTTTCCAAATTCAAGATATCCTTTTCAAGATTGCCAAAGTGACTAGAATGCCACATACGAATAAAGCCCCTGAGCAAACGGAGCTTAGAAGTGATATCAAGACAAACAGAAGAAGACTCCAATTTCGTCCATTTCCCTCGCACAAAATCCTGAAAGTCCGAATGATCCCACCAACAATTCAATGATCTAAAAGGCTTGGGTCCACTCGCTCAATGAAGATGCGACTGAAAAAGCAACGGAAAATGATCAGATAAGGTTGTGTCCAGAGTTCTGACAGACAAAGCTGGCCATACATCAGATAACGCACAAGAGACAAAAATTCTGTCAATACAAGAAAAAGATCTCGAGTTTGCCCAAGTAAACTACCGGCCTTGAAGAGGTATATCCAAGAGCTCACTTTTCGAAACAAAGTGGGCAAATTGAGTCATAGATGACGAGGACAAGCCACTGGATCTTTCCTTGGGAATCAAAGTTTCATTAAAGTCTCCACAAACGACAATGTTATCATGATTCTGAACAATTGGTAAAAGGTCTTGCCACAATGCAGACCGAAGACCCTCATCTGTTGGCCCATACACCGCCAAAACATGAAAAGTGAGCTGATCAAACTGAAATCGAATAAGGATCCATCGTTCTCCAGAGGAAATAAGATGTCCCTGCAACAAAATCGAATTCCATGACATAATCAATCCACCAGAAAACCCAATAGTCGTGATACAAAGAAAGGAGAAATCATTGTGGCCCCAGAACCGCTTAATGATAACATCCGACACCTCCGCAATTTTGGTTTCATATAAAACAAAGAAATTCAAGCAATGCTTCTTAGAGCTAGATCTAATGAAAGACTGTTTAAAACTGTTCCGAATACCACCTCGAATATTCCAATTCATAAAAGATAACATTAAAATGGAGCAATATAACCTGGAGAGGGAGCCGACTACATGGTGCCACGAGATCGAATAGCTAAGAGAACTTGCTGCCTGTTGTCATCTTCAAACAGTCCAATACAGAGACCCGTTGCAAAGGTTGCATTCGCCTCTTGGTCCTCACTAACATGAAAGCTCGATGAAGATGTCCTATGGGGAATGGAAGACCTAGTTGATCCCAATGATGAGTTACTCTCTGCCACAACATTAGAATGAATCAAAGGGCTAGCAAGCAAGAGTGGCCGAGAAGGCCGCTGGATTGGAGCTAACATCGGGTTACTAGAGGATGGTGTAATAGCATTCAGTTGTCGATGCGAGGACCCATTC
>CAOJBJ012031780.1:0-13161 GCA_948291685.1 Euphorbia celastroides | reverse complement strand
TAGAAAACAAACACTTAATTCACAAAAGCAGTGCCAATAAGTTCGTCAACAACAACATCACTCGAGTTAATTAAATACAAACACTGAACATTAATGTCTCAAATAGATCAGTAGGAGGCCATCGCTACCACAAAGCCTCTGCAAAACCCTATAAAACGAACACATGCGACACAATTCAGCTTCAACTCTGCATTTTATGATCAATGTTTCACATTCAATCACCAATCCAACCGAATATACTGTCCTGAGAACTTATCTGCAAATCCTGCACAACACAACACATATCAGTACCATGTTATAAGTTTATCCTAATTTCGCCCCCGCTATATATAAAAAAAAAGTGAGGCTTACTGGAAGTAAAGAATATGGCGGAGTGCCCAGTTCAAAGCTTTCAAGGTCCTCTATCCCGAAACCGGCATTATTATTATTAGTATTAGTACTAACATTATCACTAGTATTAACTCCATTTGAAGTCTGGCCAATGCTAGATAATGCCACATTGTTCAGTAAAGAGTTATCAAAGCCGTTCAAATCTGTGGTCTCTTCGGCCTGTGATTCCCCCGCTAGCCACACTTCTGGATATACAATCTCCTCTTCTATCTTACCCAAACCCGACTCTCTAACAACCGCTTCCTTTGTCTGATTACAACACAATACATTTAGACCAATCTAATCAACTTTACCAAAACTCGAACTGATTACCAAAAATAGCAACCTACCTCGAAAGGAGATAAAGCATCGGACTCCTGGGGCCTTGGAGGATTGGGGGGGTTCGGGTTTGGAGTCCTCGGGCTACCATGAAACCCGAAAAGATCCAAACTTTCAACATCATCAACGACATCAACATGTTTCTGCTGATAGAATATCTTCGAAACAACAAACTCGCCTTCTTTTTCATCTTCATCCCTTCCCAAATGGTACTGATGCATAACCCAATTGGCTTTATCGGGTTTTATTCCCTTCTTCGAACTCTTATAAAGAACCATAATTTTCTTGCACCCTTTATGAACTCCATTATCAACCACAACTTTAGTCCTGCCAGTTTTATGCCACCTAACCAGCCCCTGGTTCGAGCCATCTCCATTATAAATTTTCCTTCGCTTCCTTTGGCCCGTTGCATAAGCATTGATTGTCCTATGAAAGAAATGTGCACTGCTTCCATCTTTTTTCACTCCTACAACCGAAAATTCAATAATTTGATCAGAATCAGACATTTTTTCATGGTGTTTGTTGTAACTGTAAAATTTTAGCTACTTACCAGGAAGGTTTTCAGGGTGAGTATAGCAGATTCCGCCATCTTCAAGTACAGTAGGGATGTAATCATCGATAAAAGGATGCAGTTTCGAGTCTCTAACACCACATTTTGCAGCTAAGTGTTCTAAGATTTCTGCATCAGAAGGATCAAATTTCACTCCAGCAGGCAGACCAGGCCACTCACGGAAAACCTGGAAACGAAAACCGAACCAAAGTAAGAATCTCTACACTAAGACAAAGCATGAACACAATTGAGAAATGCAGCAGAAGTGAAATTACACACATCATTGTTGTCTATGCAATAATGGCAATTCGGGCATTCACGCTTAGCTCCATTGTCTTTGATTTCATAAGCACAAGCTCGAGTCGGGTTTTTCACTTTGCTTGCAATCGTTCTACCGTCAATCAGCCAAGACCTGAGGATTTACAGTATCAGAATAAAGCCATAACACTACACTGAAAGACATTGGAGACTTCTTAGTTTTTTCCATTAGAGGAATGCGCTACAAAATCTAGCATATTCACCAAAAAGGTATAAGCATTTCGTAGCTATCAGACATTTGGGCTAAAAACAGAACAGAAAGTACAAAAAATAGTGACATTATCACTGTATCAGCAATTGGAAATATCGCCAAAAAGGGTCAAAAACTAATCAAATCAACTTGTTCGATCACCAGCAGAAGTACAGAAAAGACAAAAAAAAAAACTAAACAAATCTCAAGTTCGTATCTTGAAAAAAACCCCCAAATCCAAAATCGAAAATTTAAACTTAAAGTTTGAATCTTTCTGCTGGTTCATTGAAACCCAGTATTTGAATGATCAAATAGAAGCAAAAGAGAGATGATTTTAATGAAAATGAAGCTGGTTCATTTAGTGATTTAATCCATTTTCCGCCATTGAAGCTCGATCCACAGCTTACCTCGCCATTGTTAAACAGAGACAGAGAAAGAGAGAAGAGTATGTTATAAGCTTTATAATATCCACTTTCTTTCTCCACTAGAGTAAGTCAAGTCTAGAGAGAGAAAGGCTTTGTCTGAAGCGCCAAATTTAAGTTCGGGTTAGTTTGTAGAGGCTCGGATTGGATGAAAGGACTGAACCTGAAGCCGAGCTTATAGGTTCGGATTGGAACCAGTTATCTAAGCTGGTGACTAGGAAACTAGTTGGCAAGTGTCAGAATTGTAAATAAGTATTAGACTTGGCTACCAAGCTAAATACATAGAATTGGAATTTAGGAACATTTTCTGGTAAAATGTTTATTGTTATAAATTTTTAGTTTTGTTTTGTTTTTACAAGATAGAAAGAACTGTTCCTACGCGGTTAAAAAAGAGTTGCAACGAATTTTGTTAGTAGATTCTTTGATGTCATCTTTTTGTTATATATTGTATTCAAAGTTTGTTGCTTGGTCTATATAATTGGTTGTTTGATACTTCTTAACTAAATGCTTTTTCCAAATCATGCTATTCTACTATTCTTTATTTTTAATACTAACAAGTCGTTTTCATAATTTTTTGAAAATGGATTCCGGAATATCATTATTTGCGACATGTATTTTTAATGTAGTAAGAACAGTCTTTAGAAAAATCTGAACTGATCCGACTGAATGTGAGAATTTTTTCTTTCAATTCTTTTATTGGTTACAATGATATTAGCTTCGTTTCAATCCAATTTCTACCGGATGATAATACTGAATTAATTTCATTTTATTTTACTTATTTGCCCCAAAACTAAACAACACAAGAACGATTATTTTTCGATCCCTTTTGAATTTCATCTTTCCCAACTAAAGCCATTAGGGAACTTTAAATATCGAACAGGCTTTTTAAAATTTTTGGGACATTCTCTTGTAAAATGTTTATTAATATAAATTTGTAATTTTGTTTTGTTTTTACAAGATAGAAAGAACTATTCCTACGCGGTTAAAAAGATTTGAGATGTTGCAACGAATCTTGTTAGTGGATTCTTTGATGTCTTCTTTTGTTGTACACTGACAGGATGGACATTTCTTTCACATCATGGATTGAAGGTTTTGTTGATTGATCAAATCTCACGTTTTAGCAAAAAAAAAAGAACAACATATTTTTTAATGATGACCCCCTATATTATTTTTTACTAAATTCGCATAAGGCTTTCAAATCTTCAAGCTGGGTAAGTCATACGGTGAATATTTCTTGTATAGAGTTACTTTCATCATATTCTTTATTTTTAATATTAAAAAGTTGTTTTCATAATTTTTTACTGTTGTTTTCCTACATGAAAGCATACTTCAGAGCACAAGAACAGTAATTTTTCAATCCCTTTTGATATCATCTTTCCCTATTAAAGCATTAGGGAACTTTACATGTCGAACAGGCTTTTCCAAAGCCAACATATTTATACTGACAGCCCAACTTCGGCCCATAAAGAAATTGGTGACAACACCCGATTAATTGTTGCCGAAAATGATAGGGTTGCTCTTTAATTTAGAAAAGCTGAACATATGATTTTGCCCTGCTTAGCATTTTGGCACAATTGTATATAGTAAAAAATATGCCGGATAGCTGCTTTTGTAGAAATGTGGCGAGCCAAATTGACTGGAATTCACAATTTCGTATAATGAATAATTTACCAATCACCCTTGGAACAATTTATCCTGTAATTTGCTAGTTTATACAAATTTTCTATGCTAATTTTCTTTATAATGAAGAATTTTTTAAAAGAAGTTAAGTCTCTAACCTTCAGATGAGAAAGGTGTACCGATTCACCTCCCGTCAAATAATATTATTGTGATGATTTATATCACATCCCTGTTACATCGAAAAAATCATATGGACTATTTTTTTCGTGCACATACCAATATTGGCATTTTAAATGGCCCTTTTTCCAATACAATTGAAAGATTACCTCGTTTAATTTCATCCTTTTTTTTGTTACCAGTTTCAAATATGAATTTGATTTAGAAATGAAGAAAATGACATTGAAAAGAATGGTGGATCTTAGCCTTAGGGGCACTAAATGACCATGTACAAAAGAGTAATGATAAACTATATTAATTAACAAATTGAAGTAGTGGCGGATCAAGTCATTGTAGTATAGTGGTAAGTATTTCCGCCTGTCACGCGGACGACCCGGGTTCGATCCCCGGCAACGGCGTTCTACTTTTTGTTGCTTTGAATCTGTAAATAACTGAATTCCTCAAATGTAGCCTCCAAAATCTGAACTGTAAAGGCGTTCTACTTTTTTTTTTGCTTTGAATCTGTAAATTACCGAATTCCTCAAATGTAGCCTCCAAAATCTGAACTGTAAATACTAAAACATTTTACAAAAACCGGACATAAATTCAAGTTAATTCCTTATTTCGTCAAATAAACAAAACATTACAATTTGCTTACTGAACCATCCATGCCAAAGGCAAATAATCTACGCTGTAAACTGCAATTTCATGGAGCAGAATCAAAAATCATAAAAATGGAGCATCCAAATTTATTCAGATTCATGATTATCAACAGGGAGAAAAAGGCCCTTGAATGGACCTTATTATACAACATTCATCATCATCCATACATCTCACCAATACCCAAACTCCAGTTTCCATCAACATCCAAAAGGGGAGCAAGGCAAACCAATGAGACATCACTATACTACAAGTAACTAACTAAAAATCTCACATTTTCCCACTTTTTTTTCCGACACGAAACAAAATTTCCCACCTTTTCTGATACCATCAGTAACACTGATTAAAGCAGAAAAAGAAACCTCGAGGCTTGTCTTCGACTTGGGCCTTTGGAGTTTCCCCTGAGTCGTCTCTCACAGCCATCAAAGAACTCGTCCCGGGAGATTCTGGAGGCAACACGGCATTCTCTGAAGTGAATATTCTCTGAGGAATCGCGGGCTCCACCGGTGATACGGTTGAAAGATACCTCAGCAGCATCTGGATTATCTGGCTGAAATTTGGGCGGGCATTCGGGTCCTCTTGCCAGCATGATGTCACTATCATTGCCAGATCTTCCGGAAGGTTATCGGCGCTAGGCCTCACATTCTGTATCAAGAAAAACGTCCTGAATCGTGAATAATGATATCCAATGGCTGTAATTGAATTTGAAAGGCAAGAGTGCCTGTTCGGGATGGCTTTCCCTGAAAGCTCCATTCTGAAGCTTTCCCTAAAAGCAGCAGATTATAGTTTTGGGAAAGCAGTTTTGGCAATTCTCAACTTATCAGTATGAAGGGCTAAAATGTGTTGTCCCAATAAAAAATATGATGTTATATAAAAATTTTGTGAGACCAACTTTCAGGGACAACGGCTCTGACAATAATGCCGAAATATTGGATACCTTAAAAGCGGCGGCATATGCTGCCTGTAAATTGGACATGCCTTCGAAGGGCAATTTGTTGTGGATGAGTTCCCACAGGACTATTGCAAAGCTGTAGGCGTCGACCTTGTGGTTGTAGTGCTTTTTCTCGCCGTGCCTTAATGTGACTGTACTATAAAGCTGTTTGCAGATTTAGAAGGTAAATACCGAGTGTAATGCTAAAAAAGGAAACTTTGATTATTCGGTGATTTTGATGTGGTACCTCGGGAGCCATCCAACGGTATGTTCCTGTTTCAGCAGTCATCATTTCGGTCAATGACTCTTCCCTGGCTAGACCAAAATCAGCAAGTTTCACTGTTTTGTGGTCTGCAGTCAAGATCAAATTTTCTGCAATTGGATAGGAAACTAATTAGTTGGGACTCTGGCCTAGTACACTATTGAAAAATCCAAAAATTTTAAATAGACAAATCAAGATGGAAATATTCAATTTCTACCGAAATTAAATCAAAATGACCAAGAAAACAAAAGCATCGATTGAATTACTATCAGCTGCGCTGTTGTGGCCTTAGCCTTACAGATCAGATATATGCCATATTGGAAAACACTAGAAGAACTGAGCAAATTCAGGCCAAAACCAACCACTGCAAATTCTTAATCTGGAAACTAATATTTTGATTAGACTGTACAAATCTTCTCAACATATATATTCTGCTTAATTTAGTCCTTGAATTCAGAAGAGATCTGATATGATGTAAAATAACTGATTCAAAGATGGGGTTTTTACTTCAAAGCTCCTGGGCATCAGCTCATTTGGGCATTGGTAGTAATAAAACAATAGATAACATTAAGAACCTTGTTGACAATATCAGTATTGCCTCGAATAACATTAGCTGTATTTGGAAACAGAACAAATGACTTGAAGCAGCTAAAAACACATGCAGAAAAGCTATGACGTTGGACAAACTTCATCATGATATCAAAATTACCAAAAACAAACTAGTCTATAGTTGGAAATAAGTGACGCGGACATTTGAGCATAACATACACAATTAAATGCAGCAAACCATATGTTATAACAAAAATTTCCATATATGTTTTCAAATTGTATCATCGAAAGATATGAAACAGAATCACGAAAACAGAAAATCTATTCATAGAAGAACACTAAGCACCATGAAGTGAAGAGAGAAGACCTAATTAGTTCAAATGGTCCCAACTCATGACTCATCCAGAAGGTCCAACTCAAGTGAAAAAAAAAGTACCAATAAAATCCAACTTGAGAATAATTAGCGAGTCAAATGAACCAAATTGGCTTTTTCTCACTCTATGGACTCATTAAACCCGCCACTTCATTAAGTAAATTGGTCTTTAACTTGAAAATCGGTCTGATAAATATTTCGCTCTGGTCATGCAAGGAATGATGGTAGCAGGAATACCTAAAGAGTAGAAACAACTAAAATTCGCACTTTGGTTATTTTGTTAACCTAGGTTTTAATGATAGAGCATAAGTAGAACCTAAAACTTACACTTCACATCAAATTTTGCTCGAAAGGAATCAGCATCACCAACCTAAACAATGTAAAAACTTCCAGAACCTAAGTTCGAGAAGACCGCACATTAAACCAGAAAATCATGAATTGACCATGTAAAGTTCAACTACTTGTCTCTCAAACAATGACAACGACTACAAAATGTAGTTGGACACTTGAACAGTTAAGTTAGTTTAACAACATCAAACCAAACAATCTAAACTTAGTCCAACAAGTTCAAATGATTACCAGGTTTCAAGTCACGGTGGATGATTCCATGAGAGTGTATACATTCCATAGCACGAGCTATATCAAGAGCAAAACCAATAGCCACCGGCATTTCTAGGCATCTCGGGCGCAAATTCAGCAGGTATTTTCTCAATGTCCCACCCAATAGAAGCTCAGTCACTATCACCATTACAGGTTCCTTGCAAGCCCCAATGAACTGGTCAACAAAATCGACCAATTAGATCAATCCAACCACCAAACCACCAGAGCTAGAAACTGAAAATTATTTACTGGTTATATAAAGTTGCTACCTTTACTAGATTTTTGTGTTGAACTTTAGATAACATTGCAACCTCTCTCGCAAACCTTGCTTCTCTCTTGGCGATCTCTTCTGGGGTTTCTCCTTTGTGAACAACTTTAATCGCAACATTTTGATTCTTATACCTATCAATCAAAGCACCAATCAAATGATCTTAGAGGAATTTGATCAACGATTTCAACAATTGACCGGTAAAAAGGGGGGAAATCAAGCTATCCCTTTCAAGCAAAGCTGGATTCAGTCTATAAAGCTGAGAACTTTCAGTGACAAAAATGAATCAAGGCACAAAATTGAAACTGAAAAGAGAGGAAAAAGAGGGGAAAACACAGTTAGACTTACTTTCCCTCATAAACTTTAGCGTGAGCTCCTTCACCAATCTTCGGGCCAACAAAGAGAAGCTTAGGGTCAATCAACCACTTCTCATCCAAATTAAACTCGCCAGAATAAAAGCCATTACTAGATCCCATCTCTATTTTATAGTCCCCAATCAACTACAATCAATTACCATGAATTAAGCTGAGAAAAAAGGAAGCCCCTTTCTTCTGTACCAAAAGGAGCAGAGCAAAGCAGAATAATTAAAAGAGAAAGAGATAAACATGCCCCATATTGTACCCCAAAATCACGGCTTGCAGATCCAGAAAGATCAACATTTGCCTTAGTATAGGAGGCAAGGAATAAAACCCCACATGTTTGAGAGAAGAAGAGGGATTAAAAAAAGAAGAAAACAATGGATAAAACCAGTGAAGAAAATAGCAGAATTGATGAATTGAGAATTGGAGAAGAAGAGAAGAAAAGGGTAAACAAGATGTGATCCAGATTGAGATTTGAGTGAAAAAAACTAAAAAAGTTTTTTATTAGGAATTTCTCTCTCTAAACGCGTAGGCTTTGATCTGCAGATAAAGCCGCAGCAGGATACGAAGTCTGTGTCAGACAACAGTAATGGGCTTTTATTATATTTTGTTTTCTAAAAAAAAAGGAATTTTTTTACTTTTTTTATGTTTATTTGAAAAAATGCACACAGACAAACAAACATAGAGTAAACATTATATGATAGAGTCGATGAATTTTTATCAATGTATGCTCATATTGTATTTTTATTTAGAAATATTTTTTTATGTTGGAATTATGATTGTGTCTTTACTTTAGTTCTATAATGTAGGACACTTGGCTATGTAAGCAACTCGTAAGCTTCTTTTCTTCTGTTTTTCATCTTTTAGTATAACGATTCTATTCTCAGTTTTTATTATGAATAATTGAAATTGTTTTTTTATTATAAAGTTTTCTTGATAATAAAATTTGTAGTATACATTCAGCTTTAATAATTTAAAATTTTCAATTAAATCTAAAAAAGTAAGATATGTTTACATTTTATTGAGAATGTCACTTGACATTATCAAGTCGTATTGCTTTAATTAAATTCATACATTATTCTTGTTAATATTTACTTTAATTTGACTTTTTGCAGTTAGAATAAACTATCAGTTATTAAAATGAGAGATAAAAGTAAAGCTTAATATTCATCCTAATATTTGTTTTATTTAGGTAGTCCAGTTCACATACCAAAAAATTAATGTGATAAAATACTATTATAACAAGTAATGAGATAATATTGCCAAATTATTGATATTCGTATGATTTAATTGGCAATATTTGTTAACGTATAGCCATAATCGACTTCATTTTAACTAAAATAAAGTTTAAATTCTGTGAGAGATATGAATGATTCTTTCAACTTGACTATTTTCATATTTGTTTCAAATGAATATTAATGTAAAATTCAATTACATGATAGTAAAAGTAGAAATACTTGTTACTTCAAAATAACTATAGAAACAAACATATCGATCTTATTCTTCACTTCAGGAATCGTCAATTAAAATTAAGTAACGAACTTGACTACTTTTATTTGTTTGTCTCACACACTTGTTCAAGTATATCGTTTTCCTATCGCTTCCTTTGAATATATGATAATGTCTAGAGATTGTGTATAACATCAAATCATTAATAGTTAAGATAAATACGAACATTTCATTTGAGAATTAAGATTATGGAGTTGATTTTCAACTTTAAATGTGATTTTCTATTAATTAATCTACTTTCCAATTTATTCCAAAAGACTAGAGTTTATAACAATTTTTTGAATATATTTTAACTCATTTATCTCTCAAAAAGTTTTTCTGATGATACTTTGAATAATCCCTTTTCATTATTTAAACATACTTTTATAATTACTCAAATTAAACTCTGTAATCAAGCCAGACAGCGACGAGTTTCTTTTGGTTCCAATTATTTGTTTACCCATTAATTATTGTTCTTTGTTTATACAAACTATAAAGAATTTTGTAGAAAATATTAGTTAGAATATACCATCCATCATTCCTTTAATATCATCATTAAATCATGAAGCCCCTTTAGCACTTTGCTTTTTTCATTTTCTTCTTTTTGACCAGTTGGTAGACTATCATTAAAATGACATTTGACAAAAACTACACTTATAATGAAAATCAGAATATTTGACCTTAGTTTTGTAGTTTTGAAAAAAAAAAATCAGTTGCAGAAACTAGTAAATAAGCAAATCCAAAAGTTAAGAAACAAGTCCACATTAAATGGAAAACAATCGAGTAGAAGATGTGGTTGGCCTAATATAGTCGGCTTAGGTCTAGGGCAAAAGAAGCGACAAAGCTTAAAACCAGCGTCAACCACAAAAACATGTATTAATTTAAATGTAAAAAAATTTTAATGGAAGACTCACTCACCAAATTAAAGAATTTCTTATGGTAAATTAACAAACTATTTACCAAAACAGGTCAAAAGCAAAACTATTTACGGTTTTGGGTGTTTTTCACCCGTCCGCCGGTCAGTATATATGGCGGATAATACATTTGGACAAAAGCAAAAAGCTATTCGCCGGTTGAACAAGCGGACATTGGGTGTCCGTGTGTTATTAAAGCGGACAACAACTATTTAATGTGTTGGAATGTTTGTAGGGATTGGTTGAAAAATGAGACAAACAGTCCGCTTTTTAAATTGACGGACAAAATCCGTTTGACGGACTCCATTGTTGCATGTAGAAAAAAAAATGAAGGGACTAGTTTTACCTTTGTAAAGATGCAAATATTAGGTACAAATTACTTTTTTTGCCTCCTAATATGATAAATGGTGAGTTTAAATGCTATGAAAGGAAGTACATGGGCAAAATTTGAGTTTGAATCGGAGAAGAGGAGAGAAACAGAGAAAAGAAACGCGGGCTTCTGTTACCGAAATGGAATTCAAAATTGGTTGGTGGGGTTATTAACTCAGTCCGCCGATTGGATTGGCGGACACCTTTGTCCGCTTTTTGTAACCGCAGTCTTAGAGATTTCCACTGTGTCCGCCAATTAAAATGACGGACAACTTTTAGATTTTATCATTTTGCGGTGACCAACTTTGTCTGCCATTCTGACCAGTGGACAGGTGAAAAACACCCCAAAATCGTAAATAATTTTGCTTTTCCCCTGTTTCGGTAAATAGTTTTTTAATTTTTATAAAAAATTCTTTATTCCCTCACTTACCTTATGGAGGTGTGTGATGCAAATTGAATTTGAATATAATTGGAACAAAGCTATGATAAACTAAATGACTGAAAAAAGGGGGTTAAAAATTGTATGTTTGGCTTTTGACCAGTATTAAAAACATCTTATTCTTTTTTGATACCTTTTCTTACTCAGTTGTGTTCTAAAATTATATTTAAGACTCAATTATACAAATTAAATTTATCTTAGTTTTATAAAATTGAAATTAACAACATGTTGCACCTGACCGATAAAGGTACAAAGTTGTTGGCGCAGCACTACAGCACAATGAAAATTTTGCATGACTTTTGTTTCCTATTATTACATTGGACAATAAGTTTAATAAAAAGGGTTTTTTTTTAAAAAAAACCGTTTCTCCAAAAACCTTCCTCGATCAACGGTTTACAATGTTTTGTGATTCACAGACTTTAATTTTTCAATTAATTTAATACCTTATCTTAAATTATGAGTCATTGGATCGTACATCCCTTAAAAAATTCATTTTTTTTATAAAATCCCTAATAAAAGAGAACGTTAATAGGCGGTTGAAGGTCTGCGTAGCAAAGAATCTAATTTAGTACAACAAGATTTGTCAAATAGCGCAAAATCTATCTTTAGCTAGGGTTGCAAATAGAGCTTATCGGGTCGAGTATTGCATTTTCCATTTCCATCCCCATTAAGCTTTAGGATAAAAAATTTTCCCCGTCCCTATTAAGGTTTCGGGTAAAAAAAATTTCCCCTTCCCCAGTACCCCATTAAAAATTCATAAGGTATTTTTTTTCAAAATTACATATTCAAAATTCACTCAAATACTTCAAAAAAACTTAGTACTATTTGAAACTAACAATTATCTTAATTCAATGCTAAATTAATTTAATGCCTTAACATACCAACCAACAACCAACCAACCAAGCCTTAATCTCATGCTAGATGGGGTCGACTATATGAATCATCTGACGCCGTGAAGCTCTATCTTGAGCTAATTGCTTATCAATATCAAGTGCACGCATATCCCGTTTGAAAGTTTCCCTAAGTGTAAGTTTGGGTCTTCCTCTTCCCCTATTTATATTTTCTACCCTCAAATTCTCACACTTTCTAACTGGAGCTTCTATGGGTCTACGCAACACATGACCATACCACCCCAATCTCCCTTCTCTCAACTTATCTTCCACATGAGCAACACCAGTCTTTTGTCGAATGCACTCATTTTTAATCCGATCCATCCTAGTGTGGCCACTCGTCCGCCTAAGCATCCTCATTTCAGTCGCATTCATCCTCTGAATATGTTGTACTTTAGTTGCCCAACACTCACTCCCATAGAGCATGGCCGGTCTAACTACTGTTCTATAAAATTTTCCTTTTACTCTAAACGGTATCTTTTTATCACATAAAACACCTGAAGCACTCCTCCATTTCAACCACCCGATACTAATCCTATGAGTAACGTCCTCATCAATCATACCTTCCTCCTGAAATATTGAACCAAGGTACCTAAAACGTCTACACTTTGGCACCACTGCATCTCCTAGTCTTACATCTCCCTCATCTACTCCTCCTAGGCTAAACTTACTATGTAAATATTCTGTCTTATTCCTACTCAACTTAAAACCTTTACTTTCTAAAGCATCTCTCCATAATTCCAATTTTCTATTAACTCCCTCTCTTGTCTCATCAATCAGAAATATATCATCGGCAAACAACATGCACCACGAGATGTCCTCCTGAATCTTGCTAATTAATTCATCCATAACTAAGGCAAATAAGTATAGGCTTAAGGCAGATCCTTGATGTAAGCCTATAGTTATGAGAAATTCCTTAGTCAACCCTCCTCTAGTTTGAACACTAGTTACTGCTCCATCATACATATCCTTAATCAAATTAACATACTTAACATGAATACCCTTTCTCTCTAATACCCACCACAGGACTTTCCTCAGGACTTTGTCATAGGCTTTCTCAAGGTCTATAAAAACCATATGAAGGTCATTCTTTTT
>CAOJBJ012029853.1:0-12533 GCA_948291685.1 Euphorbia celastroides | reverse complement strand
GGCATTACAAAGCGAGCACTTGGAAGCCATTTGTATTTCTTTTTTCATTAGAGTATCAATCGTTGCAATTTTTCCATGAATCACCCTCCAGCACACAAGAGAATAGGAAAGGGAAATGTGATTGCTCCAAATGAATTTATGAATTGTGTCCCTCTCAACAGTCCCTACACGCCAAATGTACCAATGCTTGGTAGAAAAAAGACCATTACCGGACAAACGCCAGAAGCATTTATCTGATTGAACCTTAGGCTGAACGTCATAAATTTGCTCAAGAAGGGCTTGAGGCAACGACGACAAATTAGTCCACTCATTCCCTGATTGAAAAGACGAGATCTTGTCTGTAAGGGTCTTTCTAGCCGTAGCCTCAATACCCAGCTGATCTGCTATAGTTGAATTAAGCCATTTCGAGGTCCAGAAATTCAATCCAGAATGATTACCTATCAGCCAAAAAGAATGGGGCTTGAGAGTAGCATAAACAGTCTTTATAGAACACCAGATTGTTGACATCCCAATAGTTTTGATTCCACCTGCTGGATTCAAAAAACGACTTCTCAGAAGATTAAAACAAAGGGAATCCTGACTAATGAAGCCCCAAGCCATTTTACAAAGCATCGAATCATTAAGAACTCTAAAATCCTTAACCCCCAATCCTCCAGCAAGATTATGGTGAGCGCATTTAGACCAAGAAACTGTCACTAATTTACGCGAAACAGTGCTTCTAGTCCAAATGAAATTCCGGACCGCTTTGTTCATAGTGACAAGGAGACTCATGGGCCACTTATATAAGATAAATGAATGAATTAAGCGACCTGTGATACAGGATTGAACCAGCTCAATTCTACCAGCCATCGACAGGGATGGGCCCTTCCAGCTTGCTAATTTAGCCAAGCAAGAATCAAGAATTGGCTTCAAGTGGCATGATTTTGGGCGGCCCTTGAAAAATGGAATCCCGAGATAATAAAAGGGTACAAAACCTTCCCGAATACATGTGAATTCAACAAGGTGTTGCCTTCGGACAGAAGAGACCGAATTGACAAAGATAATTTGAGTTTTCTCCCAACTCATAATCTGACCCGAGATGGTCCCATAGAGATCGATAGCCTCCTTTAATGTTTTCATATTTGACATGGTAGCCTTGCAAAAAATGAAAATGTCATCTGCAAAAAACAAATGTGAAGGCATGTTTGTATTACCTGCATAACGCATAGGAGTGATCTTCTTGCTAACAATCAAGTGCATCAAGTACCAACTAAAAAAATCCTCCGCAATAACAAAAAGAAGAGGGGAGAGAGGATCCCCTTGTCAGACTCCCCTAGAGCAAGCAAAGTATCCCTGTAGACCATCTGAAGTTTGGATGGAAATCCGAGCTGAAGAAAGAATGCAAGAAATCCACGAACAAAATGTATCAGAAAACCCAAATTCAGCTAAAATCATGAGAAGGAATTTCCAATCCAGAGTATCAAAAGCTTTCCTGATATCCAGCTTGAGGGCCATATTTCCACCGTGACACTTCTTATCAAGAAGATTGATCCCTTCCGAGGCGATGGAAATGCACTCATGAATTCTTCTTCCCCTTACAAACCCGAACTGATTAGGCGTTAAAATCCGAGAAACAATCTCAGCGAGCCCAGTAGTGAGGATCCTTGAGATAATTTTAAAAATAAAATTTCCCATAACTATAGGCCTGTAGTCCGTGACATCTATGGCCCCCTCAACTTTGGGGATAAGCGTCATAATATTCGAATTCCAACCTGGCAACAGATAGCCGGTTTGAAAAAAGATATCCACTGCACGACAGACATCATGATGGATAGTGTCCCAAAATGCTTTGAAAAAAGCACCAGTAAAACCGTCGGGTCCAGGGGCACTCTTATCGTCCATATCAAAAATTGAAGTACGGACTTCCTCTACACTCGGCTTTCTAATTAAGTTAGCATTGTCCTCATGTGAGATTTTGATCGGGATGATGTTACGAAGGAATTGCGGATTCGGCGGCTGAACATTGTCAGCTTTTGAAAACAAATCTTTGTAGAAGGCAATAATATGGTTGGAAATCACCGATTGATCAGTAGAAATAGAGCCATCAATGGTCAAGGGTGATATTCCTGAGAAATCTTTACGAACTCTAGCCATCTTGTGAAAGAATGCCGAGTTATGATCCCCCTCTCTAAGCCATTTAATTCTGCTCTTCCCTTTCAGTAAAATTTCCTGAAGGCGGAGAAGATTCTGAACTTCGGTTTTTGCCGCCAACTCCTTAGCAAGGGTGGAGTCCGTGGCACCTTCATCAGAAATTTCAACTTGAATTTGAGTCAGCTGAGCTAGGCTATCCGAAATGCTTTTGTCAAGATCTCCAAAAACTTCCCAGTTCCACTTCCTTAAAATGAATGATTGATACATATTATAATAGGAAAAATACAAAGTCCATACAAAATGAAAAAGAATAAGAAAATGAATAAAAGCATAAAATCAAAGTCTGATATGAAATGACAAAGCATCTCAATAAGAAATTTTCTTTATCCCATGACAAATTGAGCGAAAAATCGCGGAATCGAACTATTTTCAGTGCTCACCAATTGAAGTATTTTAAAACGAGCGGAAGAATGTACATTTTCGTAGCTGGAAAAAAACAATCCAAGAATCTTGATTTTAAAATTAGAAGATTGCAGAGCATTGCTGGCAAAAAGCCTCTAGAAAAGAGTAATGTAATGGTGAGAATAACTGATTGTTTCTAATATCTTCATCGTTGTTTATTTAGTCATCTCTAATAAGTCCACAATATTATCTGATATGACTATTGTTTTGGGTAGATTAAGACTGCATCAGCCCTTGCCGGACTCGATTCTTCACCTCTTTCGGTATTTACCATTTACAGAAGAAATAAGTATAGAAAGCAGTACAATCTATGGAACATAAGAATGAAGAGTAGACAAAGAGCAGGATTGCCGATACACCCATAAGAATTCCATGATCGCTGCAATCCCTCTCTGCTTTTCCGTTACAATGAAGTCAATTTTAACATGAACACAAGAGTATTATTTACGTTGCTTACGTAAGAAAAAACAAACCATTGACGAAAACAAAAGATAGAAATTGCAACAAATAAGATAATT
This sequence comes from Euphorbia celastroides, assembly GCA_948291685.1. Lineage (NCBI taxonomy): Eukaryota > Viridiplantae > Streptophyta > Magnoliopsida > Malpighiales > Euphorbiaceae > Euphorbia > Euphorbia celastroides. The sequence continues at coordinate 9,423 of CAOJBJ012029853.1, read as the reverse complement.
AGTTTCTGTTTTACACAAATGCTTAATCTGTACATAATAGAATTTGCTTACATTGCTCTGACTGTAGCAGTTTCTTTTGTTCTGTTTCAGACACTCTTCCTTCCATACACAGACAAAAGCAACAATGGCATATGTACGAGTTCTGACAAAGAAGAAACAACGACGTTCATTCAAAAACAACGACAAAAACTGATATTTGTTTCGCATTCATCTTACTATTTGCATGCTTCTAACTCGAAATGCAATGTGCATTCTCTATGTACAAAAAAGATAATCAATGTAAGAGTAGTATGCCATTCGGTCGAAGGCTGTCAAGTTGAATAGGATAAGAAACACCTAAAAAAGAACTTCAAGATTTCTTATTTCAGCATCAACTAGTTCATGAGATCAGCAATTTCAGATTCAAAAAGCAAATATTGAATAAATAGAGATCAATTTGGTAGTGTTTGACATCTGAATTGAAAATTGTGACTCTTATGTAATAGGCACGCAAAAAAAGAGTGCGGCCTTAGATATGCAATTAATTATTCATTCAATACATAAATATATATATGCACACGAGCCTTCAAAGGAAATGCTCTTTTTTATTAGAAAGTATCGGAGACACGAAAGCTAACTAAGCCAAGTCTGGCAATAACCTGAAGGATAATTGGCAAACACAAGCAGGTGGAATGTCAATAAAATGGTGGCCAAGTCATTTAATGGAACTGAATCCTTTGTCACAGATCCAAAGGAAAAAGCACTATCTAGCTCGACTAAAAGATGTCAAATACCGATGTTCCAAGATAAAGACATACTATCAAAAACCCTAAGAGGTCTGCCTTAGCAATCGAGCAAATCATGATAATACAATATTTCAAATATGAATCCACATTCAATGGAATGTGAGACCCCCGACTTTTTGTCAATGCAAAATTCTTTCTCTTATTCATTTAAGAGATGAAAAACTTTAGACATATAGGGAACAAAAATGAAAAATAATGCTTTTTTAAGTAGTTCTATAAGAATTTGATGTCCATATAAGTAGGATGGTAGGTAAGTTTCAAATATATAGTAATGAATTAACTGAAATTTTTTATCATAAGTATTTTAATATATATCGAAACCCTAAAATTACAATAAGACCGGGGATAAGCCCTATATAAATACTTCTTTATCTAACACTAAAATCACAGAAGCCGCCCTCCACTTTTTATCAGACAGAAATCAAATGGATGAAGTTCTCCCCGAAAAAGATGAGATAAGCCACGATGCTTAAAGGTATGTAATCTTCACCATTCTCTGGAGTTTTTAAAATAAATCGAAGGGGACTTCACTTGAATCGCAACAGATTGCAGTTATCATGATCTTTTTTCTTAAATGAAAAAAATTTCTGTGCAGTTAAATTGATTGATATATGTTTTTTTTATAAAACTATGGAATTGACTGATATATGTGAATATATAGATATAGATCTAACTCAGGTGCTATCGTATTAAGAGTTTGTTGTTGATTTAGAATTAATTTTGTCAAAATTCCATTGTATGTACAAATGTGAGTGGTTGAGTTTGTTGATGATTTGAAATTAATTTGGTAAAAAATCTCTTAATCAAGTTCAGATTGGGGAATTTAATGAAAAAATATTTCTGCAGTCCAATTGATTGGTATAGATATGGATCTAACTTAGATGGCATCAGATTATGAGTTTGTTGTTGATTGAGACTTATTTTGTCAAAAATTTCATGTTCAGTTGTTGGCAGCAGCTATAGTTACTGCATCATGGCAACAAGATGCTAAAGATCGGATGAGTGATTTACCAGACTTAAATATCATCACTAGAGTCCTCAGAACCGCCGGGTCCCAGCTCTTCCCCCCTCGTTCCATGCATTCATAAAATGTTGCAACAAAGAACCATTGGTTCGTGTTACAACAACATTCTCAAATGGTCTAACCGGTGAACTCCCAGCATGAACCCTGAATTCCAAAACACTCATCACAACCCCTTCCTTTGCCCCACATTGGACCGTTTCGCCCCTCCTTAATTCCCCTCGGCTGACTGAGACCACCAAAGGGGTTAATCTGTAGAAGCTGCAGTGAAACTATGAAACAATTGCACTCGATTCCATTTCGAGTTATTCTCCCCTCTTTCAAACGATTGCAACTCTTTGAGGGCCTGTAATGAACTTTCGCCCCCCTCCTCTACCACATTGTTGTCGATCAAACTACTCGCCAGGGCCGAAATTGTGCTGTTTATTTCTCCTCAATTTCAAATACTTAAACTATCCTCCTCATTGTTCGCTTCCAACTCAGTTAACTCGGGGGACAAAGAATTTGACGAGCCATCGTCATTCTCATGTTCCTGTTCTTGTTCTCGTTCATATCAACATAATCAACATCACAATCATCATCATTATCCCTAATCTTCCTTGTTCTTGACATAATTTTCACCGAATCAAAGCCAACAGGCGTCGAATTGACGATATCGTTACAAAGAAGATGAAGAGACAGGTAAATCGCACAGTTGATCGGTGAATTAGGGGACACGTAGCGGAGCCTTTTCAACCATACTCCTTTGTTAAAATCAGCAGACACTTGGTTGTATAATTGTACTTGTGTTGTCTTATGGTATATGATATAAATGTAACAAAATTGATATTTGTGTTGCCTGTATCTTATTCTTGTTGGCCCGCTTTTAAGTCAACTTCAGTGTTTTGGGGGATTTTATGCTTGAAAAATATTAGCGGTAATTTCCACACATGTCGATTATTTCACTATTTGAAAGAGACACGAGTTCTCTCTTAAATATGGTGCTGGGTTTGCAATCTAGCTCTCTTTGGATAGTAGGGAACTCTTCAGACCTTTGGTTTCGAATCCTCGAGTTACGTATCAGCTTCAACATTAGCTATTTTTTGTAGAGCCATTTTGATGTTCTTAAATCTAGGACTTTTCAGATGCAATTAGCTACTTATTTCAGATGTAGAATAAATAAGCTTTTGAAACATTTCCTAAATATATATGCCGTGGGTTCGTAACTCTTTAGATCACTTTAGAAATTGATATAATAAATGATTGATACATATTACAATAGGCAAAATACATCCATACAAACTGACAAAGAATAAGAAAATGAATAAAACCATAAAATCAAAGTGAATCTAAAAGTCTCTCTACCCAATATAAAATGACGAAGCATCACAATAAGATGTCGCATTTTTTAATGCCACAAGGTGTCTTAAACACTTTGGTTTGTCTCATGTGGAACTTCCTTTCGAGAGGTGATTTCGTTCCATTGGACTTCGAAAGTTGAGTAATGGCTTCGTATTCGAGACTTTGGTATATGTTTTGATCAAAAGCTTATTTCTTATAAGGCATTTGAGGTTAAGAATGGAATTGGGATTGATGCTTTTTTTATTAAAGATTTGATCCATCATGGGATCTTTCATTAAAAAGGGGAAATAGAAAAGATACACATACAATACAAGTGCAATATAGCACATGAGATCAACAAATGCAACCATCCACTACTAAGTGGACCTCATGTCAAGTTGAAAAGATAATTCCAAGACACATGTCTTGATGTATGCAACTACATCAAACCCACCAACCAACCCTAGGACATCAAACCCACCAACGAGATGGTCCGGCGAGATTCCGGTGAGCATAGGCGGACTAGGGAACGAGGCAAAAGGATTGTCCGAGAAAACTACTCCAAGGGAGTTATGTAAAGACACATGATACAAAACATGTCTTTAATTAAGCTTGCTGCCCCGAAGACAGCAAACTAACTAGAGAAGATGGCAGAATCCGGCGAGCTTTGGCTGCTGTAAGAATGAGGCAAAAAGATTGCCCAAAAAACTACTTCAAGGGAGTTCATCTTGAAGTTCCCAAGCTTGATTCTGATGAGGAACCCGGCGACCTAACATCCGTTGCTTTTGAATGCAAAGGAATTTGATGAAGAGAAAAATTGCTACTTCAGTTAAAGACCCATGGAGATGGGTTTATATAAATACCTTCTAAAAGAGGAAGGTTGCTTGAAGGAGCATAAAAGCTTGATTTTTGAACTCATGAAATGAGTTTTGTTAAGGAGAAAGCTCTATAATAGAGCAAACAAAGTCTTCCGATGAGAAAGCCGGCGAGAAAAGAGGCCAACGGTCGGTGCCTTTCAAAGAATTTAGCGAGCCGCAAACGGGAGAGCTTTGACAAACAAAGCTTCAAAACAATTTGGTTGACGACTCATGGATTTAGGGAGAAGGGATGGTTGATGACAAACCCATGTAGATGGGTTTTTTTAGAGAGAAGAGAGACCTTCTCTCTCTACAAAGGCTACATCTCTCCTTCAGTCGGGATTGATGCTTTATTTCTCATTTGTTATGTGTTAATAAGTATGAAGTTTCAAATGTTTTTTTATCTTACTTCTATTTACCGGATTCCAACTCCAAATCGTTATTTATTATTTTTTTTATAAAATTGAGCACGGGCTGGGGTTTGGACCAGACATCCCAACTAGGTTGGCACCTCCAGAGACCAAAACCAAACCCAAACCCAAACTCTAAATATATTAAAGTGGAAAGAGAAAAATACAAAGTAGCAAGTTCCAATCAATTAAACCGAAACATGCTTCGGCCTAACAAATTGTCTCTATAACTATCAAAACAAAAATTTGGAACAGAATCAAACCAAACCGAAGCCTCCAAATTTCTACCATAACTAGCCAGCGCATCGGCAACCCGGTTCCCTTCACGAAAAATATGAGTAACTGTAATGCGCATCGAGTTCATAAGCTGTAAATAATGAAGCCAATCCGCAAACAGTTCCCATGGTACAAGGGAAACACGTTGGCGAAAGGCACGAACGACATATGTGGATTCGCTCTCCAACCAAATGTACTTCCAACCTCTTGAGTAGGCCAACTGAATTGCATAAATTGCAGCCTTCATTTCCGCAAGGAAGGCAAATTTAGTCGAATAGGGGAAAGCGAAACCGCCCTTGAAGACACCATGACAGTCCCGAAAAACCCCTGCACATCCCGAGCTATTCCCAATCACCGAGGCATCTGTGTTGATTTTAATCCAATCCGTAGGAGGTGGCGACCAGCAAACTGGAATAATCTTGGGGGCTCTGTTCGCTTTTGGTGCAATGCTCAGGTTGCGCAAGATATTTCTCTCCACCACCGAGTTCCATACCGTGCCATTACTAATGTTGCTCGTGTCTCTAATACAGCCCCATAAACACCTCAAAAACAAATGAACATTAGGATTTATATCATCAAAGACACATTGATTACGGGTTGACCAAATGACCCAAAAACTGTTAACCCAAGCACTTTGCCATAAATGTTTGATCTGGGGACTGAATTGATGAGAAGCTGCCCAAGCTAACAGATCAGAAATAGATGCACACTGCTGCCATCGCCGACCAAATAAAGCACAAATTCCTTTCCAAACAACAACGGCAAAATCACACGACAAAAAAATATGAGCCAGGGTCTCATTTTCCCTACCACATAAACAACATCGAGAGACCATATGCATTCCTCGTTTTGAAAGATTGTCATGGGTCGGAAGATAACCCAAATAAGCTCTCCAACAAATCATTGAGTGTGATGGAGGAATAAAATTGGCCCAAATAAAAGAAAAACAAGCATTGGTGTTCGAAGGGCCTCTTAACCAATCATAAAAGAGACAAACAGTAAACATACCCGAGCTAGCTGGTCGCCAAAAGCAGATATCCACGCTGGTTGAAAATATAACCCGCTCAATTTGATCACAAATATTGGTGGGGAGATCCGAGGGTAAGTGCCATTGATGCATTACCCTGTAGTCTTTGATAGACTGCATCAAGATACGTCGTTGTGAGTCCTCCAATTGTAGCTGATCTGCAATGCTAGGAAGAATCCATTCGTCATTCCAAAAGGAACGAGAGATATTAGAGGTGGGCATCCAGAAAGAATTATTCTTTAGCATAGCATAGACAGATTTAATTGAAGGCCACAGTGACGAGTTACAAATCAGTTTTGGCATCCCTGATTTGCTAAAAAATCGCTTGCGAAGAAGACTACAAGGGAAGTTATCTGAGGACAGCAAGCTCCATCCCATTTTCCCGAGCAGAGCGTATTAAAAATTCCTAGATTTCTCACACCAATGCCCCCTTCTTTGACAGGCCGAGTACAATTCTTCCAGTGATAACCGAATTCACCAATAAAGTTCGCCTGGCCATGGATAACGAGCTTCCTTTCCATCCGCTGAACTTAGCAATGATCTTATCTGAAAGGGGTTTTAGATGGCGCGTTTTCGGCTTACCCCGAGATAAGAAAATGGGATTTTCCCAATACAAATTCCCGTTTGTTGGACAAAAGACGATCATCTTGCATGCGGAACTGCAGCCCCAAAGAAGAGCTCAGATTTCTCCCAACTCACAGTTTGGCCCGAGAGTGAGCCATACAAATCAAAGGCAGACTTGAGCTCAGTGATATTGGCATAATTGGCCCTCAGAAAAGCAACATATCGTCAGCGTAGAAAAGATGTGAAGGCATGGAAACACCCCGCACATATTGCATCGGCTTCAACTTCCCATAGGAGACCATAAAATTCAAGTAACGACTAAAGAAATCCTCGGCTATCCTGAAAAGAAGAGGAGAGAGAGGATCCCCTTGGCAAACACCGCGAGAACAAGGGAAATAACCATGAAGCCCGAAAGGTCCTAGAAAAGAAATCCTAGCCGAATGCAAAATGCTAGATATCCAATTACGAAAGCGATCCGAAAACCCGAAAGCCTCCATAACATCAAGCAAGAAATTCCAATCTAACGTGTCAAATGCTTTTCGAATGTCAATTTTTAAAGCCATATTCCCACCAAAACACTTTTTGTCCAACAAGTTCACCCTTTCCGAGGCCACCGCAATGCATTGATGTATACTCCGATTTCGGATAAAGCCAAATTGGTTCGGTGAAATGATATTCTCCATGACTATCGCCACCCTGTTAGCCAGAATTTTGGAAACAATCTTGAAACCAAAATTACTCATCACGATGGGTCTAAAATCTTCGATGGCCGTGGCTTGGTCTTTCTTCGGAATGAGTACCAACAGGTTCGAATTAAGACAAGATTCCATCTGACCAGTATTGAAAAACCACCTGACCATGGCTCTCACATCGGCCCCGACAATATTCCAATAGGATTGGAAAAAAGACCCGGTAAATCCGTCAGGTCCGGGAGCACTCGTGCCATCCAAAGAACGAACTGAATCCCAAATCTCATCATCTGTTGGCTGAGCTGTAAGAAGAGAGTTGTCAAAGTCATTGAGAAACTTTGGAACAACACTCTTGATAAGATCTGTATTTTGGACATTATGCACCGAAGCACCAAACAAATCAGAATAAAAGGCTAACACTTGGTCAGCGATCTGTTTCGGGTCCAAAGTAGAGACGCCATTGACAACCAGCGAGGAAATTGAACGAAAACCCTTTCTACTGTTTGCCATACGATAGGAGAATTCGGAATTCCTGTCACCCTCCTTTAACCATTTCACTCTACTACGCTCTTTGAGAAAAATTTCTTTTCTCTTGAGAGCATCTTCTAGAGCTGAATGTGCTTGTAGTTCAGCCTCATGTAATTCATTTGTCACTCCATTAGCCGAGATATCAGATTGTACTTGAAGCAGAGCTTGTTGCTTGTTTCTTATTCGTTCATCTATATTCCCGAAAACAGACCAATTCCAGTTCCGCAGGATTGGGCGAAGTAATTTCAGTTTCAGATTCAAAAGATGTGGAGGTGGAAGATGAGGGAAAGATCCTTCCCAGTGACGTTGAATCAGCTCATTCAAACCCGGATGTCCAACCCACATAGATTGGAAACGGAATCTGGAGAATTTCTTCTCCACATTAGAGAACTTGAAAACCAATGGTTGATGATCCGAACAATGCCGCGGAAGGGCAGATGCTTCAAACATAGCCCAAACATCAGAAAAAGCCGAGTTAACAAGAACTCGATCTAGTCTACTATCCACTCCATGGGTTCTGCCTTTGCTCCAGGTGAAAAATGGGCCTGAATGGCCGATGTCCAAATGATCATTCCTGTCAATAAAATCCCTGAAATCATTGCAAGAAATTGGGGATGGTTGCTGCCCCCGCTTTTCATGATTTCCTAAAACGGCATTGAAGTCACCCAACACGATCCAATTCCCATTGTGAGAATTCATTTGAGAAGAAATCATAGAATATAAGGATCGCCTCTGCATATAAAAATTGCTGCCATATACAAAAGATATAAGTACCGTAATGCCCGTAGACATGGTGCTAATAATTATTGCTTGGGAAGACAGGGGAATTATAGTTGATTGTTCCACAAAAGAAGTAGCCTTAAAAATCCATAAATAAGGAATCGAACATGAGTTAGTTGCAAATAAAACATAACCCAAACGATTCCAAAAAGAAACTGGAACTGCATCAGGAGGTACCTTTGGCTCAGCCAAACAGAAAAATTCGGGTTTATACTCTGAAATCATATCAAATAAAGTACGCTGGGTGCTCAAATTACCAATACCTCTGCAATTCCAGTAAAGTAGCTTCATTTACCTTTACAAGAAACACCACTAGGAGCCTGACCTCTGCCGCGGTTAATGCCTCTACCTTTCCCTCTGAGAGTTTGAACCTGCCACGTCCCTTCGTCTCGTTCCTCTGAAACACACTGAGACTTTCCGATTCTGGATGGGAAGAACAGAGGAGGAGACTTCTGGGAAGAGATCTAAGAAATCCATGGGCATTGGTGGAGGTGGAGATCGGGCCGGAAAGAGTGGCGGAGGAGGTAGCGGAGATGATGGCGGTGGATTGGTTTTGGTTTGGTGGAGGGGGCTTTGGTGGCAAGCAAAACCAAATGTGTCAGAGTATGGTTTGCTTCAAAATTTTGGAATTCTAGAGAGAAGGCTCTGCTTCTCTCTCTTCATTTTGGAATTTGTTATTTATTATTAAATTTTGCAATCTTTACTTCTTCTTTTTTTCAATCTTTACTTAATGTGCATTCTTGAATTGTCATGTTCTTGTAAACTGTAATGCTTTATTACTATATCTCCAATCGGGATAGACATTTAAAAGTATTGTGTTAAAAATGTAAAGGCTTCCAAAGTTCTTCAAAAGAAACACAACAGTTGATTTCAACTGAGGTAAATCATTTTCGTTCTGGTTGGACAACCATTGAATTTCTAATGACTAGACAAGTTAAATTCTCCTTTTAGCTGATTTCTTTGTATTCAATCTTTTAAAAGTTAGCCATAATGAAGGCTATGATACTGAAGTTTTGAAGTAATCTTTTTTTTATTTCTTTAAGTAATCTTAAGCTAACTTATATGAGTTATTGACAGCAGCCATAGTTACTGCAATATTAGAGACAGCGGGGATCAGGATGCTAAAGCCTTTCTTATGAAAAGTGTTACACTTACGTAATATGCAT
>CAOJBJ012028886.1:0-13887 GCA_948291685.1 Euphorbia celastroides | reverse complement strand
AAAAAAACAAAATCCAAAATCCGAAGCTCTGATTCCATATTAAGCCAACCTTCTTCCTTCCCTTCTTTTTATTGCTAACCAAATTACCTGTATTTTTTTGGTTGGACGATTTTGCCCCTCCCTTTTGTTTCTTTTATTTCTTATAAAACATTTGTTTTTGAAAGTTTCTTAAAATATAACAATATTCCCCGTTAACAAAAAAAATACAACAATTTACCTTCTTAATATCACACATCATTTTATTAATTTGTCAAACTTTTTAATGTATCATTTTTTTTAATCAGAAATTAACATGTGACATTTTCAAAATTTGGAGATACCTCTAAATAATTTCGAATAGCGAGATAAGTTTTCGAATATGAATGAGACCAGATATTAATGAGAATAATTTAATAGAGGTTCGGATATATTCGACCTCATTATCTTTGTGTAATAATTAATGAGAGACTCTTAGAAGTTATATTAAGTTAAGCAGTAGCATTGAATTTTAGAATCCTAATCCTTTTTAAATATTATAATAATGTAGTTATTGCAGTATCTTTTAATTTTCTTTGATTAGTATGGTGATAAAAATTATTTAAATAACAATTATCACTACCTTGTGTCAAACAAAGTTTAAATTTTAATGTTTTATTTGCAATATTATCGGCGTGTGAATAACTGCTAAAATCAAGATAAAAAATTGATTCAGCATTTTTCATTGCTTAACTATACCGATATCTTCTATGATACTGTGGAACTATAGCAATTAATTAGAAGTTAAAAAAGTAAAATATAAATTTTGAAAAAGCTTTAAAATTCTCCCCTAACTCTTTCACAATCTAAGCTGGCTATAAAGAGTATCAAACTATTTTTAGTTGGTTTAAATAATTCCTAGATTTTAGTTTATTTTAAGTGGTTTATATGTTAAAGAAGTTAGATTCCATAGGTGGCACCGAAAAGCCACAATGCGAATTTTGCTAATAAAATGGAATTTCGGCATCATTATGGGACAGGTTCATTGTCACTTCTTTATAAATTAGAATTTGATTTAAAAAAGAAAATCACAACAGGGTTTATAAATATGGGAATTAGATTGTGGTCTTTGTTATTCAAATGCCATTTAAAATTAATTAGTGTAAATGCCATATAACAAGAGGCCACTAAATGGGCTTTGCTATAAGTTTCGGCCCATCACATGAATGGGCTATGTTATAATACTCGGCTCATTTTTTGAATTGGTCTCGTACCAATATCAACTACAGCCCATTATGATATCTAGTTTTTGCTGTTTTTTTTTTCTTGACAGCAAAGAAACTTTCATTAACAAATATGCAATAATACAAAGAAGCGTTTATTATTATTATTAGTTTATACGAGAAAACAAATAATTTGTTACATATACTCATCATTACTTACTTGATAACTTCTTCCGTTCTACGTACATACATATGATTACATGGCCAAACCATGATGGTAATGGTTACTAATTGATCATAGTAGTAGTCATTGATTTTATTATTTTAGCAATAATTCCAAACAAGGAAAATTCTTTACTATAATCAATGAATTTTCACCTCCAAATGTATGCCCATCTTCATGAATTAAAATTTTAATTAAGAACCACGAAAAAGGAAATCAATTTGACCCTTTTCGTTACTCAAGTTTGTTTTTTAATTTTCATCAAACTGGCCTTGTTACACGATGCATTCTTTTTTCTCATTCTCTATAAATAAAAAAAAAATTACAGATCATTGACACATTTGGTTCCAAAAGATATATATAACTTCGTCATTTTTTTTTGTTTTAATATCAACCAACTTAGGAACACTTGTGTTAATTTTCAGTGTTTATTATAAAGTGATAATTATATTTTATTGTTGATATTTTCTTCATTTAAAATCAATTAAAAATATTTTTCATTGAGTGATTTGTCCAAGTATGAGTAGTAACCATAAATCAATCTCCAACTCGTTCAAAACTCTTGCTTCACAAAAAAAAAAAAAAAAAAAGAAAAAAAAAAGAAATGTTGTCCAAATATATCGACAAAACACTTAATACTATATATAAGTTGAAGCTAAATATAAATTAAAACCAAATATATTTTCAAACACCCACTTAGTATCGACTATCAAGCATAGTGTGGTGCGCCATTTTATTCTAATCCCAAGAGTCAATATTAGGTAATTTAGCCTTTTTTTTCCTTTATGATGTTTTGACAAAATAGGGAAGAAGCGAATGAATATATAATTGGTAGCTCTTTTACCTTTATCACAACAAACCTATAGTTCTTTTAAATATTAAATACGGGTAACTTCAAAAATCTCTATTGAGGTTTCGCTCAATCTCAAAATCACCAGTGAAGTTTATTTTCTTTTGCAAAATCATACCTTGTGGTTTCAGAATTTGTAAAAAAAGACTAACCACAAAGTATATTTTTGAAAAATTACAGTTTTAATAATATTACAAAAGTTATTTTAATAAATTCAATATTCATATATTATAATTATATTATTTGTGAATTATTTATCAAAATATGAGTAATTTTCAGAAATGTTTTCATTCCATTATAATTTTTTAAAGTTAAAGTTGATTTTTAATTAAAATAAATATCAAAACATCTAAAAAAATCTCAAATTCATCACTAATGTGGATTTTATTTTTATAAAGAAACCTGTAAAATTTTACTTTAAAATGGAGAAGATTACCCTTTCGAATGTAGTTTCAAAATTTCGAGAAGTATGTTTTTGCAAAATTCTGAAACCACAAGGCATGTTTTTGCAAAAAAAATAAATCTCATGGGTGTTTTTGAAAATGAACAAAACCTCAAGGGAGATTTTTGAAGTTATTCCTATTAAATAATTGAATATTCATTCCTTGCATTACAAAGTCAAAGTATCATACCTTTGAACGACTGGAATCACAATGTTGTAGAATTGTTCGATAGTGCAACATATTTCAACATACAGATAAACACATATAGCTTCATAATTTTCCGCCTTTGATTAGAGTTGTGAGAGCAAGTCCAATAGTTCCTCTATAAATGGAGTAACTCTTTTATAAAGTAAAGGTCAATCTAATGGTACTATATATCTCTATTCTAAAAATAGAGATTCTCTATATTTCCTTCAAATATAGAAAACCTATTCATTTCTCAATTTTGAAATATGGTTGGAGCAAGCTACTCTATAAATAGAGTTTGGAGTAAAACTTTTAGAACAAATCCAATACATCTCTATAATTGGAGTAAACTCCATTTTTGGAGCAATAATGGAATCCAATGGTACTCTAAAACCATACTCCATTTTTGGAGTAAAGCTTCAAATGCTCCATATTTGGAGTATGTATCAACCAACTCCATTTTGAAGATAATGTATTATATTGGTATATTGACTTTTGGATGGTTTTAAATGAATAAAAATGGATAATTTTATTATTTTAATAATATGCTAATTAATTTTTTAAATAAGAAATAATAAAATATTGTTTTGGAGTATGAAATAGAGTAATGAGTTGGAGTGACTTTGCTGTAGCAACTTAATAAATGAAGTAAATGGTGTAAAATATAGAGTTTAGAGTACAAAAAATGAAATAACGATTGGACATGGTCTTCGAATAACAATTGAACATGACTTAATAATACATAATTTGATTTTACACACTATATTCTTCAATAAAAAAAATCATGCCCTACACTAGAACATCGCATGAACATATTATCTTTTCTAACAACTACTTAGCATTGATTCGAGAATCCTATCAACGGCTTTTTTTTTGTAACATAGAATATTTTCTATCGAGCATTTTCTAAATATTATATTTGAAATTTAAACATAAGACTCCCTTCGCTTTCTTAAATTTGCAATATATAAGGAGAATGCTTGTTGCGTTATCTATCAATAATCGTCCTATTTCACTTGTTAATCCTATAAACTTTGAAAAGTTGTTTATTTGTCTTTTAATTGCAGAAAAATAAAAACAAAATCGACACTTTATTGTCATGTATTGTCTTCTATTTAGGAAGAGCAAATTAGGTGATGACATATTTAAGAAGTAAAAACTAACCAAAACCTAATATGTGATATTCATAAAAAAATCAGTTGCAATCTTACGGTTCAAAGAGGAAGCAAGAATTTTCTAAAATTAATAAGACAGTAAATAAAGCGAAATAATTAAGCGGTTTCTAGACTGTAGTTATATGTTTGAAGCAGTAGGCAATAATATGATATTAATTAAGATTACTAGATTATATAGTCTTACCATAGTCTTAATATATAAGAAAGAATATACTATGAATTAAAAAATGTTGCTACATTAGATAGTTTATTTTCTCTCTTTTAGATGATTTGACACAGTAAATGTAAACTATAGTCTATTTGATCTCATATATGTTGACAATCAAATAAAAGACCATGTCATCAAATTAATTATTATTTAATTGTATTTTTGTAAGAAACTTTTTTTATCAGTAAAAATTTTATTATTATTATTTAATTATAAATTTCTACATCAATAGACTAGCTAGTGTAGCAAACTTTTAAAATCACATTGTCTATTTCTAATATTATAAAAATATTATTAATATTCTAATTTATTTCATGTGACATATAAACATAGTTTCCACTATCTACCTCTATACCTTCAAAACTCATTTTTTAAATAACATCACATTATCTTTTACTTATTTAATGTATAGTCGGAGACTAAGACATTATCGTATTTATTTTTAACTAATTGAGTAGCAGAGAGGTTTTGTACTTGTCAGATAAATTACTTAATTAAAATAAAAAAGGTACTACTATTTGATTTCAAAGTAGGCACGTGAATATTAGTTAGCAGTCGACACTATGATTTGGGCATGAAGTTCATATTCCAAGAGAATGTGGGAAATATCACAACTCATCCCTTTTGGCCTTTTACTTTTGGTTGGTAATATTCGCTCCTTTTTCTTTTCATAATTTTATTAATATTTGTAATTCGAAAGTTGGAAATGGGTTCATATTTTGTTAAGCAAATTTTGAGATTTTATACAGAAATTCGGGCATTTTATCCTTATTCTCATACAACTTTATATTTAATGAACACTTAATTATTTATTTATTTAAAAAATAATGAACGGTTAAATGAGAGTATAAGATAAAAAAAACTCGATTTTCTATACAATTTCTCACAAATTTGATATGTAGTGATAATTAGGGAAATAACCAAATCCATATAAGTGATTTTAGTCTATAAATATACTCTTGTATATAGCACTTTTGTTATGCATTTTACATATGTTCAAAGGGATCATTAGTTGTTAGATGTTTGTGAATGAATTATTGGAGCAACATTTAACTACAAGTATTTACTTAAAATTATTTTTTGCTATTCTAGAGATATAAGTTTATCAAAACCAATTTACAATTATTCGCAAAATAATATAAATGGTGAGAGACATGTTGTACATTATTGAAAAAAATAACCATTTTATAAAAACCATAATTTAATCAATGAGTATTGGTCTGATAGGCAATGAAATACAATACATTATTATGTAACACCAAAAAATATTCACGAAATATAATATTATTTTCACGTCAAAATTGATGTAATAGCTATTTATTCATTATTTCAAATCTCAAGCTAGCCCATAGAAACCCTCAATACTTCAAGTGTATTATTTGCTCTTAGTACAGTATAAATACTTCGATCATATAACACACTTGCCAACATGTTCTTTTTCGTCTCTAAAAATTATCAAAATACAAGTCATCAAAGTTTATGAAGCAATAAATCATGTATATGTGTTAACGATTTTGTCGTGTTACATGCCACCATCCATGAATTCAATATTTTAGGAGAAAATGAAGCAAGTTTAAAAAAATGGTGAAAGTGTGTGAACATTTGTTGAGTGTATTGACCATTGACTTTAGTGGATAACATAAAGTTATAAACCAACCTTTTGAAAATTTGGGCGCCAAAACCAAAAATTGCAGCTTTGACCACGTAAGCATGTATTTATCGAATTGACGAAAATACCCTTGGACAAAAACATACAAATAAAAGCTAGATACCAAGAATATGCATTAATGATTAATACAATACTTTTCACGGCCGACTCATGTTCCTATTTAATGCTTTTAGCTATTTTTATTTACCGACTTGGCAGGTGACTCAATCAATAAATATCATTATGTCTGTAATAGTAAGTATCATAATGTTGAATACTTAAATTAGTTGTAGTGGCCAAATGACAAATTGTACTATTTACAGTTATGAATTTTATAATATTACAATCTATTTTTCCAATCATTATTTATTCTACATGATACTAATTATTTAGTTTTGTAATAATTTCAACCGTTTTAGAAATGTCATTATGGTGAAACTTATGGTAATTTTATTTTTTTAAAAATTAACCTTATTTTACCCCTCATTATTATTGGATTAGTGGGATGAAATCCAATCCAATGGTGATAATGACAAAGTAAGGAAAAAACAAAATGATCATAGAATATATCATGCCATTATTATTGTTATTATTAATTACAATACCTCATAATTAAATAAAATATATAATGCTCCAAAATATGTAACGTTTTTATTTATTTTCATTGGTGATTTTTTTTCTAATATTATTAAAATCGGACAGATGTCGAATAAGTAACATTAATGGTTCACAGTATAATCGGTTTAAATCACGGGTCAACCGATTATCTTTTTTTTTATATAAATTTATAAATATTCATCCTTTAAATATAATTTATACATAACTATACATTATATAAATAAATAAATATCTCAATACATTTTATATTATATTAAATCTTCATTTTCTCAACCTAACCGAACTCAATACCAGTTCTTAGTTCAATCTGATTTTAATAAATTTTATTAAAAAACTAACTGAACCGTGATTTGAACTGGTTCAACCAGTTAAGTACGAATCATTAATGTTACCGATTCAATACCAGACTGATTTTAAGAACATTGGTCTGAATATCGAAAATGTAACTATTACGAAAATTACATAGGATATAAGGTAAATTATAAAAAAAGTGAGAAATAAAGAAAAGATAAGAATATATGTTTAATGAGAAAAAGTTAAAAGTAAAAGTAAAAGATCGAATAATGGGTGGTTTTTATTAAAAAATGCTTGAGAGAGAAAACACAGAATTAGATAGCATACATAAAACAGATTTAGATTCTCTATGATTCTAATTGAAGTGTAGAGTAAAGTTGAATAAGATGTTCAAATGAATGGATAAGATTGTAGTTGCCTTTTTTTAAATAATAAATTTACAGTTGGGTCCTCGGAGACACGACTTTACTCTGCCGCTAGACTGGGGGATGGCAATGGCGACACCAATTTATAATCCAAACTTCTCCTCTTTTCCCGCTTCTTCTCTAACCTAACTCATCTTCTTCCTTCTTCTCCTAGTAATAATAGGTGGGAATTAGATGGACACGGAACTTAAAAGCAAACATTGTGTGTTTGTTCGTCTTTGCTTTGAATTTTCGCTGATTTAAGCTATGCGGAGCTGCGGCTTTTGCTTGTGCTTCTTCTCTCGCCATGGATACTCCGCAGAAGGCTCAGATTGCTGCTCCCCGTGCTAAATTTGAGGTAATTGATTGTTTTGCTCGATTTTTCGGTTTGTCAACTGAGTTTTGGTGCTTTGGAGCTGCTTAGTTTTTGGTTTGACTCGTGGTTAGGCTGTGGATGGTGTTAGTGGCGGAGTTTCTGTTAAATTGAGTGGCGGATTTTTAGTCGGCGGAACTTTTTTGGTGTTTGTGTGGGAATTGGTGGTGGAAATTGCGTGGATCTGTGTTTGTATTGTCGAATTTGAGGTGTGGTTTTTGGATTTTGTGATTTCGAGTATGCACGTATGGTGTTTGCTGAATTGTCTACTCCAAGGTCTTTAGTATTATTATAATTGTTACAGTTCTCCAAAGTCCTCTTTTGAGTATGATTACTTGTTATAATTAGCTCTTTAATGTATTTGATTTACACGTTCGGTACAGAATTTTGCGAATTTTTCAGGACTTTTCATCTTATTGGAATCTTGTTTCTGATTTCAGGATTCCCCTGTCTTTAACTACATCAATAGCCTCTCTCCCATCAAGCCGGTGAAATCTATTCACGTAACTCAGACATTTCAGTCATTTAGTTTTTCATCGCTCCCTATCTTCACTTCTCCTCATGTTAGTTCTCAGACGGAATCTAGGTTTCTCAGAAGGTAATTTAAGTTCCTCTTTACATTCTAGATGAACTTTGAATTTTCTTTAGAAACCTAAGAGTCTTCCATTTTCAGGCATAGCATCTCAGATCCATCAAAACCCGAGTTTTCCTCTGAAAACAGTAATACAGGGGATGCTTTAGGCGTAGCTCAGATGTATGATAACTCATCTGAGCTACAAGAAAATTATGCTTCTGTGGTACCTCACAGTGAGCATGTAAATTTTGCAACTGAGCTGCCACAGAAACTAAATTATGACTGTGGAAGCCCGGAAAATGGCCAAACACCTCGTTGGGGTCCTCAAATTGATTGCGGGTTAGAGGTCAGTGGAAAGCCTTTACCTGAAGGCGAAACGAATCTCAATGGGATATACCCAACTGAGCAGAGTGAAGAAGCTACAGAATCTGACTGGGAGAATCTAATCACAGATTCTTTTGACTTGTTGATTTTTAACTCCCCAATTGATACCTATGCCTTTAAGGAGCTAATGGAGGGGTCAATGGATTGTCATGATGGGCATGAAATGCCTATGGAGCATACAGGTTCTAAGGAAATGGTAAGCTGTGACTTGTATCTATTTACTAGAATTCGAGAATATTACTGAATCTTTGTAGTTGCCATTAGTGAAGACTATAATTTTGTGTTATGAACCAACATCGTGTTCATATATGTCTTCTCTCTGTTTACAGGTTGCATCTAATTTGAATCGGGGCATGCTTAGGCGTTGCCTAGATTTCGAAGGGGTGGGAACTCATAAGAACTTTGGCGGCGATTCAAGTGAATCTAAAGATAAAAAGCTGATCCCTGGTGGTGATTCTTCAAGGCGTGTGTTACCTGGAATTGGTTTGCACTTGAATTCTTTGGCTATAACTTCCAAGAATTGCAACAATTTTAAAGTTGAAGTTATGTCATCCGAAATAAGTTCTAGTCCAGTTGCTTCATTTCGGTCCCCAAATATAGGTCAAGAACTTAATGAATCATTGACTTTGGCCTCTGAACAAGAAATTGATCCAACAGAAAACTCTGTTGTGCTTGCGGAAGATGTTTTTCAAACAGCTACTTCTTTGATTGCTGAAGAGTTCAGCAACAACAGCCCGAAGAAGAAGAGGTATGTTCCTTATCAATATATTCTGTATGTTCTAACTATGATACATGGACACTCCAAAAGGGCGGAGTCCGACACCGACACACCTCGGACACGGTTAGGAAACGTATCGGACACTTCAATTTCAAAAATGGACACGCCTCGTCAGCATTCCCAAATAGACACCTCTAAGACACTTCTAGGACGCACTCCAGGACACAGCAATTGGATAGAAATTAGTTCGGCAGCCAAACCAAAACTCAAAATGTCTCCTCTATATTCTCTCTAAACCATCGCCCAAACTCCTATCGCCCAACCCAAACTACCGTCGCCGTCGTCTCACCCTCGCCGTCCCGTTGCTGTCGTCTCGTTGTCCTGTAGACAATGCAAATTAGGAGCTCTAGTATTTATTTTGTACCTTAATATTAGTTATTTCGTAAGACTTATTGTGAATGTCATGGATATATATATTGTTACTATGTTATTTTAAAGAATTTATATTTTTGATTTTTTTTTCCGGCCGTGTCCAAATACATAACTTTTGGGACACGTCAACCTAGTGTTCTAATACACTTAAAAGCTCTTACTTTCTCTAAACTTGTGTTCAAATTATATTTCCAGGTGTAAGTTGGAAGGAGAAGTTGAAGGGTGTAAACGTTGCAACTGTAAAAAATCAAAGTGCTTAAAGCTGTGAGTTCTTTGCTTATATGGATGTTAGATTTTAATCTAAATATCTTCCGAAAATGTTCAATGTTCTTATGTTACTCTACATTAGTAACTCTTATACCTTTTATTTGCAGTTACTGTGAATGTTTTGCTGCTGGTGTTTACTGCATAGATTCGTGTTCATGTCAAGAATGCTTCAACAAGCCTACTCATGAAGACACAGTTCTTGCAACTCGAAAACAGATCGAGTCCCGAAACCCGCTTGCATTTGCTCCAAAAGTGATAAGGGGCTCTGAATCTGTAGCTGAAATTCCGGTTAGACTTCCCACTTTATTCTGCTTTTAACTTGCTAAACTGCTCAAATCTATTGCTGAAATTTCATCCTTGTTTTAACCAGGATGACTCCAACAAAACACCTGCTTCCGCTCGCCATAAAAGAGGATGCAATTGCAAGAAATCAAATTGCCTAAAGAAATACTGTGAATGCTATCAGGTATCCAACTCTCTTTCACATGCAATCTCTATGTTTTTCATGTTTCACATCAACTGATTCAATTGTTTAATTTTGAAGGGCGGGGTTGGGTGCTCGGTTAACTGCAGATGTGAAGGTTGCAAGAATGTATTTGGTAGAAAAGACGGTGAGTTCACACCGAATATTTTGTGATTGATTTACTGGTCAACTTCTACTTGTATGGATTATTTGACCGATCAATTACTTTTCAAATTCAGGCCTCGGTCCACCCGAGCCAGAAGAAACAGGAGAAGAGGACAATGGAGCTGAAAATGTCTCACAGAAACCCGAACTCTTGAACATTGAAGAACAAAACCCGAGTTCAACTCCTCAAACACCATTGTCTCTTTGCAGGTTTTCATTCTATCTATACCAATTGCACTTCAAAACCGAATTCTCATGTTTCAAATACCTAACACGAAGTGTTTTTGCATTGCAGACCTTTGCTTCGGTTGCCATTTTCATCGAAGGGAACACCCCCGAGATCTTCTCTCGGCATTGGATCATCTTCTGGAACATATACCAACCACAAGTACAGCAAACCGAATATTCTCAGACCCGAATATAAATTCGAGAAACAACTGCAAACTATCCAAACTATCCCAGATGACGAAATTCCAAAGATCCTAACAAAAACTTCTCCCAATAGGAAGAGAGTGTCTCCTCCTCACAGTATTATAAGGAACGGTCGGAAGGTAATATTACGGTCTATACCTTCATTTCCTTCTCTCAATACCCATCAATGAAATGTTATCTTTTTTCACGTCTATTAGGTGAAATTTTGTAGTTAAAGGCTTTGCTAGGTTGAGATGTAGTTAAAGTTTAGTTATGCTTCGTGTGTAAAATAATCTATAATGTTTAAGGGATACAAGTTATTGTATAATATGGTAGTTGTGATCATTTAGGCTCTGTTTTTTTCAGCTTATTTTCCATTCAGTTCAGTTTTTATATAATAAGTTTCTTCTCAATAATTATTCAATAAGTTTTAGTTTATTTCCAATACTTGTTCATTAAGTTCAGTTCAGTTCAACATTTATTCATAAAGTTTTAGTTCAGTCGATAAGTTCAGATCAATTTTACCATTGACCATTTATTAATCCAAAATAATAGAGCCTTAGTCTTCACTTTCATTTTTTACAAACTGTTTTTGTATCTATAAGCTGTTTATATTAGATGCAACAGTGTTATGAGTTAGTAGAAAGGTGTTAGTTCTTCGTTAGTATTAGGTTTATAAAGATAAGTTCGGTGCACGAAGTATGTCATTTTATGTAAGTTATTAGGAAATATCTTAATATGTGGGAAAACTCTGATCTCGTTGATAGGGGTGGGCGTAACCTGTTTTAGTTTTTGAAATCCGATCCAAACTGAAACTGAATCTTAAGGACAATAAGAATCAAAATTAAACCGAAAATAATACCAAATGACTGTAAGCACTATAAGTGCAATCTTTGTTTATATCAATAAGATCTTGATGCAGTTTGTTTGGTTTATTTAGCGTTTAAATATTATTGTGAATAAGGTTAACCACAAAGTTAGGAATCAATTAATAGCAGATCCAGATCCGGTAAAAGATGTGAATATTTATTTACGACCCTTGATAGTTCTATATTTTATGAAGAAGATGTATTTTTGAAGTCAACATAAATGGTCTACTTTATAATTTACGGATGAATCATGTGAGCTTTGACGGTTGATCATAAGAAGTATTAATCACAACTTACAAATTAACAAAACCAATGCAATATTTGTAGTTTAATATTCAAAAAATGAAATGGTTTATTCTAATTTAAAATTTCTGAACAGTTGCTATTAAAATTGAGATGTGTAGTGACAGATTCAGTTTGAAGACATTGAACTCACAGTGAAAGAATCAGATGATGTTTATTCAAATAAAACATAAACTATAACAAAAGTAAAATAACCAAATTAATCAGAGTAGGATTTGTCAGCAAAAAGGATGGAAGAGAAGGACGAGAGAGCCAGTTCAATTGTTAATGGAAGAGGGAGGCGAGATAGGTCAGGCGGAGGTAGATTTGTAGAGGCGACAACGAGATTCGAAACGATTATTGATGGAGGGGGGAGATTTAGGTGACAGTAGAGCACGAAGATGATGTCGGAATCGTCTCCGCCGCAACCTGCGGCGGAGCAACAATATTTTCCTTGGAACCCTAGAGTAGAGGCGCAAATGCCATAATAAATACACATTTATAAGGTACGTGGAGCAAAATCTAGATCGAGATAAGTTATATAAGGTTGATATGCTTTGTAGTTCACAAACTCAAAGTGAGGGATTTATAAAAAGGATCGGGTTTTTTACGCCTCCTATTTAAGGATTAAAAATTAATGAATGAGTATTTAATTATGCTGAGTAAATTTTTAATTAATTCATCATTAATTTTCATCCTTGGGATGAAATGTGATGAATCGGTACAATTATTTGATATCAAAATCAAAAAAGTTGAATCATATTATTCTTGCCATTGCAAACAAGATACGACAACTTTAATTATACATTGAACAAAATTGATTATTATACATTAAAAAGAGAAAAGTATTAATCAAGAGAAATGCATGCATCAAGGAAAAAAAAAATCAAAACGACTTAAAATTCGATTATATAATTTATGGATAATATCACGCAATTAAAAATGATAATTAAGCAATTAATGATCAATACGTAAAAACTAGTATATAAAGACATGGAGTGGATGTAGAAATGAAGTGTTACAAATGGAGCAAAAGAGTGCTAAGTACATTTCTCTGGTTGCAGTGGTAATGATAATTGTGTTGGTGTCCAACGATTGGAACACCGTGAAAGCTCAAAGCTGCTTTCAAAAATGTGTTAAGGAGCGCTGTCAACCTCCCAATCAAGGTGAAGCATGTGTTTTTCAGTGTGGAGTTTCTTGTGGCATTCTTCCTTCTGTCGTTAATTCCAGAAAAAGTTTTGAAGAAAAACCCAATTAAGAAATCATCTCTTGATTATTAATGCAAATGTAGTTTCAATAAGTGTCATGTGACACCTTTATTTTACACATGTTCTAACCTACTGTTGTATTCTGTCACATATCTCCTAAATAAAAATAGCAGGTTTTTTCATATATTTTTTGCTACAATGTTTTGGATATAATATCTACAACCATTCATTCATTGATGCTCTAAATGTGTTTGGAAACCAGAGTAGTGATCGTAAAAAAAGGTCAACATAATGCTTGATTTTTTCATGGCATGTCTACATATTATGATTTTTATTTGTAAATAAAAAATTACTAATATAATACATCTACAGTCATTTCAATAATTTAATCTAAACAAACACAATTATATTTTTTTATTATTTTTATCGAAATTTTACACTATTTATATATAATGAGTTTGACTTATAAAATATTGATCTAAATAAATTTGTAAATGCTATTAAAATTGAACTG
>CAOJBJ012028515.1:0-11894 GCA_948291685.1 Euphorbia celastroides | reverse complement strand
AGTATACCCGAAAAGTAAAAGGGTATATTAATTTTGTACTGCGCTTTTCATTTTGGTATACTTCGAAGAAAAATTTGTCGAAAAAATATCAATATGAATCTTGTTATAAAGATAAAAATGTAACGAACAAATTATGTTAAGAAATCGACTCGAAAAAATTTACGGTTTAAAAGATATGATCGTTTGAAATTTTAGAATTCAAAATTAGTTAGGAGAGAAGTAGTGGGGACCACCCCCTTCCTAGCAATCTTTCTACACATGAGTAAAAGAATAAAAAGACAAATTAAAAATAAGAGAAACAAAATGACAGAAATAAAAACAAAGGGGAAGGTAGGACAAAACTAAATACAAGGGAGAAAAAAAAGGACATCCACAGTAATTACTCTATAAAATATTAAGAAAAAGAAAAGATCTGGTTAGATGGCAGCCATTAAGGCAATCATATACAGCTAAATCCGTTGAGATGTCGTTTTGTGTTCAGAAAAGGCCCACATGAGCAAGCCCACCTTTTGACAGCTGAATCATTCTGTCACGCAAATTCTCAGACCCATTATGCCATTATATGAGTTGTTTAGCTAAGGAATCATATTTAAATGTGTCAATGCAGAATTTTCACTTGTGGCCTTTGATGTCATATGGTGTACTTAGACCCGGTCTGAAGAAAATATATTTTCTCTGATTTGCACATCTCTTTTATGAATTAATAAAATGTATTCTGAACTGTAACGCCCGACATAAGCAATGGACATCACAAATCCCCACACATGGTATGATATTGTCCACTTTGGGCTTTAAGCCCTCATGGTTTTGCTTTTGGGCTTCCCCCAAAAGGCCTCATACCATTGAGGATTGTGTTCCATGCTTATATGCTACTCTAAATCCTCCAAACTTTTCATGTGGGATATTTGTTTGCCCAACATTCCTCCCCTCGAACAAAGATCCATCGACCCTCCCCTCGACCAATCAATCATTCATCTACAACACATCTTGGTCCGCTCTAATGCGATGGAGGACACGCCTTACGTAGAGCCCAAATGGTTTCACGGATATCCCGGTGATTAAACTAGTGCGCTGACCACTTTCTGTTCGGGGAAACCCACCCACATGGCGACACCGGAGCTCGACTCTGATACCACATGTAGCGCCCGACATAAGCAATGAACACCACAAATCCCCACACAAGGTATGATATTGTCCACTTTGGGCTTTAAGCCCTCATGGTTTTGCTTTTGGGCTTCCCCCAAAAGGCCTCATACCATTAAGGATTGTGTTCCATGCTTATATGCTACTCTAAATCCTCCAAAATTTCCATGTGGAATATTTGTTTGCCCAACATGAACATTTAAATAATAAAATGAAGTAGATAAACAAGAAAAATCAAAGGAGCATGAAAGAGAAATAAATTAAATTTTGAACGGAAAACTTACAAAACTAAATCTGGAACACTAATCTTTAAG
Organism: Euphorbia celastroides; assembly: GCA_948291685.1. Taxonomy (NCBI): domain Eukaryota; kingdom Viridiplantae; phylum Streptophyta; class Magnoliopsida; order Malpighiales; family Euphorbiaceae; genus Euphorbia; species Euphorbia celastroides. Next base: position 10,437 of record CAOJBJ012028515.1, on the reverse strand, counting down.
TCGATTCAAAACATAAAACCAATGACATGCAAAGAAAAAAAAAGAATACAATCGATTTTGCATAGTTCACTTTAGTTATACTTACCTTATTCTAAAGTAGTATACTATTTTTATAAATATAGTATAAAAGTGTTATACCTTTTTGAAAAATGGTATATTACTTTTTATCATCATAATGTAAAATTGTTATATCAAAATTAAAAATTGGTATACTAAATGTAAGAATTAGTATACTAACTTTATATCAGATGTAAAAATTGCTATACCAAATTTTAAAATTGGTATGCTTAAAGTAAAAAATTACTATACCAATTTTATAATGTATATAAAATCTGTTATACCAAAAAGTGAAAATTGTTATACCGATTTTGATTTTGGTATAACAATTTGAATTTAAAAAAAATTTTTAGCAAAAATATATCAATATGGATCTTATTTTAAAGTAAAAAATATAGTGAACAATATATTTTAAAGAATTGTGTCAAAAAATTTTACAGTTTGAGAGATATGGTCGTTTAAAATCTTAAAATCTAAATTAATTGGGAGACAGGTAGTGTGGACCACTGAAATAGTGAGGAAACCTCCTCATCCTTAAGAATCACGTATTGTTTGAGAAAAAAAAGGTGAAATTATGATGGCTTACTGCCCAATTAAGGGTTGCAAGTATACCAAATTTTTCAACTATCTCCCTCAACTATTCGAGTCACCAGTTGATGGCCTAAAGTTACTAAAAAGTTGTTTAAATAAAGACTTTTTATACAATAAACCAGTTGCAGCAATGCACGTGTAGTACACTCTCTCACCAGCATTTGACTATTTTAACCGCTACTCCTATCGACACCGTCAACTCCCGTCCCCTTCCCGACTAATCGAGTTTTACCTCCCCGACTCCGATTCGAAGCTTTTGCTAACGCCGCAACAAGGCAACAGTTTTGCTGAAGCCACCACTTTGAGGCTCAAGATTCTTCAAGCCATCGCTTCATTACCAGGATCGAATTCTGAAATCGTTCTCACTCTCCCCGAATTTGACCTGATTTCAATTCCTTAGCCGATAAACGATTCCTCCGAAGCTGCGATTTCCCTTTTCAATATTCGAATTTATTTTTTCCGACTTGGTTGCCGGATTTATGCCGACTTGATTCTCCTGATCATTACACATTTTCCCTTTTCAATATTCGAATTGGTTTTTTGTTTTTTATTGGATCTTTTTGGGTTTTGCGGTGATGGGTTTTCTGAGTTGTTTGTTCATGGCTTGTTGTTTGTTTTCTGAGTTGTTTGTTTTTAGTGCTTGTGGTTGTTTCAAGTATTTTTGGTTGATCTAGGTTGTTTTTGGGGTTGATTTTTTTCGTTGACTGTTTGTTGATTTTAGCCGAATTTTGGTTGCAGGATTTCGGTTGTTGAAATTTAAGTTGCCAGAGTTTTGGTCGCCATATTTTGGGGTCGCCTGAAAAAGTCAAACATACCGGAAAAGTTAACACATACCACGTCAGATACAACCTAGGACTGACACCTTTAGTTGAACCACTTTTTATAAGATTAGGCCCTCAAGTGGTGACTTCGATAGTTCAGGGGGCCTGTTGGAAAATCGGGCATATTTAGGGTACTTAATAGGGCATTAGGCCAATTATGTTTTAATGTTTTCTCATTCCAAAATGGCCAAATGCATAAGAGACTCTCTAAACTTAGAAACAAACCTTTTACCCCATCAACTTTCAAAAGGTCATATTATCCCTTTGAACTTGACTTTTTTGTTGCTCCAACATCCTCGATGCTGACTTGGCAGAGCGATTTTAAACGTAAAAATGGATAGACACGTAAATTGAATTATTTATTTTAAATAATTAAAAGAGCTAATAGATTACAATGGTACTATTGCATCTAAGTTCCTAATTTTCATGGTTTCATCTTCTTAAAATTCTGAATTTGACTTAGTTTTTTAAGAGTTTGAATTCCTAAAATCTTTTGTTTTTCTTTCCCTTTGTGAACATTGACGCTCTAATTACTCAAAAATGTTCGTTGTTCAGCGTCAAAGATATCAAAGCAATAAAAAGCCAAGTTCAGGGAGGTAATAGGACACCTTTTGAAAGTTAAAGGAGGTAATAGGCTTTTTTTGACCAAGTTCAGGAATTCTCCTATACATTTGAACTTTCAAAATTGAAAACATATGTAATATTTAAGACATGTACTACATTTTTTACTAAGGCCATCTTCAAGAATATATTATATTTCTTTCTCATATATTGAGAGCAATATAACTGTTAAGGCTACTATAAACTGCTAATTCACTTTCGATATTACTGTATTAAAATGTTTTATTATCATATTTCTCTTCATTCCAAACCCTAGTTTAGACAGACGAATTTGAATTTTTCAATTCTAAATTCTAGAGTGTCATTCTAGTTGGGATGTTTGATTCTCCAATATACCTATTTAAGCTTTATTTCTTTGAAGAAGGATGCTGATGATGAAATAAATCACAAAGTGTATATTATAGTAGCACGCGGTTTAGGAAATTTTAGAGTTCTTGAGCGAAGACATAGACTAGGCCCAATACAAAACTTCACTATACACTCATTTGTTGATAATGTTGAACTATGTTACCCAAAAAATGTCATTCACTGACTTTTCTTTAATGTTTCATGTTGAGTTAATGACAAATCAATCAGCTATAAACCGAATAAGTATAAGCTAATTCTTTTCTCAAAACATGTGTATCCCATAGTTTTCAATTAAAAAACTGTATTTTTCTGTTTTTATTTTTTTGAATATTTGAAAAATTTATTAAAAGGCCAAGTTTTGAATTTAAAAACTTTTATTTCCACGTCAGAAAATGTACCAACTAAGCTACGGTCTTTTATTTATTTTTTTCTATTTTTATAAATGTGTTAAACCATGATATTTTGTTTGTCATTGTTTAGAAAAGAGTTCAGTTATAATAGGTTAGGTACTAGCTAGCCTCTAACCGACAATCGTTACCTAGATTCTAGCTAGCCTAATTTTGAAAAATTCAAGGATATGGCAATATGGCTTTTTGAAATTGAGTTGCAAAATAGTTTTGGTCAAGAATGAAATATGGATTTTAGTCTTATTATGAACTACTAATATTTCAACAGGATTCAAATTCACTACCCAAACCACATTTTTCACCATCCATTGGTTTGTCCATTGGCTTGATTCAAATTAATCCTAGAAGCTAAACTTAGGGATGAAATTAACACTTTTATTCTAGAAAAATTGTTTTGAAAGAGGAAATGATTTTTATTAGATAGGAGGCTAAATTAATTTATGGCTCAATATTTAGCCTAGGTTGGTATCTTTAATCCTCTTTTAACTAATGCCGAACTATATAAAAGGAAAGGTTCAAACCGAATAAAAGTCAGTTCGTATTTTTCACATTGAAAATAAAACATATGCGTGAAATAATCCAAAGTCAGTTCGTATTTTTCACATTGAAAATAAACATATGCGTGAAATAATCCAACGATCAATAATATATTTTCCTTTATCTCGGATTTATCATTTAACTAATTACTGAACACAAAAAATAGTAACGGATTAATGTTTTACAAAAAAAGATAATGATAGAGAACAATATACGTGTATATTAATAGTTAATTCAATCAACAAAGTTCATTTATCAAATTTTATTGTACTTGAAGCAAAATATGCATATCATCTTTGCACTAATCAATAGTTATTTTTCTAGACGAACACCATAATGATCCAGATCTTTTTCCTTCCCATTAAAATCATCTATACCAACCATATACAAACATGCATAATGTTATAAACCTATGTATAAAACCACATGATAAGCTAAATTGTATGAGAGTATGTACTTATGACCTCACCTGAGATTGATAATAACTATGAGGCCAAACCGACTCTCCAATCTAATAACCAAAATCAAACTGTTATAGTTACAACTTTTGATATCTATACTTATATGCACAAGTAATATTATGTAGTATAAGGCCTTGTTCTCTTCACCTTTAATTTAGTTTAGTTCAGTTCAGTTAAGGTCCATTCAGTTCAGTTCAATTCAGATCAGGTCAAGTCCATTAATTTTTATTTAAAAATAATTAATCTAATCGATTTTATTTCACAACAAATTTGACAAGCTAATCACGGCAATTTTGAGGGTGATGATGTAGAGAATGAAAATAATAACAATTTAGATGATATGGAGGTAGATTAATTTAAAGTGTTTTGAATAGTTGTATTTTTTTTTTTACTTATTAATGTTAACGATCTTTTATTTTTGAATAGTTACATTTTTTATTCTTATTATCTTTAACTATTTTTATTAAAAAAATATCATAAACAAAATGAATTAAAATGAGCTAAGATAATTATGATATAACATAAAAATGTTTACTTTTTTACTATTATCATAAAGTAATATTTATTTTTAATTTTCTATCGTTAGTATTACAAATTCGTTGCAATTTAAATATTTATTTTTATATTATTATATAATTATCGTATTATAAATATATTCAGTTCAGTTAAATTCAGTTCAGTTCAGTTAAGTCTGTAAAGTGCAGTTCAGTTCAGATTTCAAAAGTTAAAGAGAACAGGGCCTAATTAATTGTTTCGGCTGATTCCATATTCTATTTTGATAAATCCATTGGCCCAATTAAATACAAATATATACCCACCAATACAATTAATTGATCACTTAATAAAATAATTAATTAATGATTAGAGAATACCAATTGGGCCCTGAAAGTTGGTACGGCGGCCTGAAATCCATGGGGCCCAACAGCATTTGGTGGTGCAGTGGCGGCGCGTGTGGCATTTGGGTAAGCAGAGACACCATTGAACCACTGTCATTCGAACTTGCTTCACCATTATCCGCCTCATATCTCTTGCTCGGCGTCGAACTTCCGGCAGGTGCAGAGGCGGCGGCTTCCGCTTCTCCGGTCCAGTAAGACAGCGGAAGAGTCCTTTTAAGCGGCAGCATAGACAACACGGAAGGCCCAGATGAGGCTAATTGAGAACCTCAGGGATCGACTTCGGCTATAATTGACGATGCCTTTTTCTTCAAATAATCTTCGGCTGCTGTGATGAATCTGTGCTCTCCATCAGTATTGCTTAGTTGAGATTTGTTGTGCTAATTATAGAGGAGAAGGAGAGCATTTTCAGGAGAAGAAGAAAATGAAGTCTAGGCATAAATATAAGCATTCACTTTCATTAACCACCAATTGTAAGTAAACACAAGGGGCTGATCTGTAATTTCACGGGTCTGGATTTTACCAAGTTAACCATGTTGATTCAAAAAACAAATCATCTGCCCACAAATCTCGATCAAATAATGCATTGAACTTCTTCACAGTAAAATTTAAGTCCGACCCAAAATCATATGTTACTAACAAAAGATATATGTGTTTATATAAAGTTAATTATTAATATATATTATATTAGTCACGCTAAGGTCTCACCTGTTTAAATCCCGATTATGTTATACACTTAAGACTGAATTGAATTTAATCTCTTGTCATATGAGCTCAACTAGACCCAGACCACCAATCGAGGGTGTTAATGAGCCGAGCCCGAGTCCAAAAAATTCAAGACCGGACAGATTGTTCAAATATTATATCTTGACTAACTAAAAATTTAAATGTATAATAGAAATTAAAACTTGACAGATCTTTCAAATACTACATTTTAACTAAATAAAATTGATAAATTACATAAATTAATAATATTTTATACATCGTAAAAAGACTAATTGAAAAGACTTGTTGAGCTTTCAAGCCGAGCTTTTGACACCCCTACCCCCAATAAGCTGGTCTTGGTGATGCGGAGGTCCAGCGAGTTCACACAATGTAATAAAATGATTTAGTACCATTCATAGAGCAACACGTAAAATTTAGAAACGAGGGAAGAACTGAAACGTGGGTAGTATAGAAGGTTGGTACCACAGTCCACAGGAGGGAAAACTACAAGATCATCAATGGGATGGATCACTATAGGTTTTATTTTCGAAGAAAAAATATTTTTCAATATGAGTCTGAAAAATTATACAAATTGGACTTTTTGTGGCATACAAAAGATTTTTCATATGGGATTTAGAACTACATTTTACTCCTTCGTTTGCACGTTTTACATTTCACTTCTTTCTTTTTCAAAAAACAATATATATTTGACAAATAATTTCATAAACTAATTTCTTGAACATTCTATCATTATTGTAAATTTAGTCATAAACATAGTTAGCTACTGTAAAAAAAAGTTAGGGAAATTGATACCAATATTTAATATTTTCAAATTATTTACACAAATTCTCTGACAGCTAACTTATTTATATAAATGATATCTTTAATTTAGCTTTTACACATTTAACAACCTATAAGTACTATACCCATGTTTTAGAATTCATTAACTATTGTACATCGATTCTTATTTTTTCCTTTCTGAATACATTGCCTTTCTCCTCCTACGTCTTTGAGATTTTGTCCGATTCTTCATTATTTCGATTCGATTTGCATCATTGAGATTTGGCCACTCGTCTATTCCTTCTGTTCTTCTCGCTTTTGTTTGTAATTTCGCTCCAGTTCCGAATTTGATTTTCTTAATCTAATCTCCACATGAAATGGCGTCTGTCCAACTATTGAACAAGGTTTTCGGTATTGGACGATTTTTAAAAGTCGGATTTGGTTGAGGAATTGAGCGAACTTGTTGAAGAATAGGAGAAATTAGTAGATCATGCTAAGAGAAATCCTATTTATAATTGCAGAAGTAGCAAATTTTGAGCTTCGAGGTCGATTTCAATTTTGATTCTTGTATTGAAATTGACTCCGAATCTAGTTTTATTTTACTTGATTTTTTATTTTCTGTTGTTTTTGAGATGCAATGATGATAAAGATGATGCAATGGTGATGGAGATAATGGTATTCAAAGGATGCACAAAAAGTGTTTGATAAAATGCCTCTATAGTGAGATTGATATGTATAGTACATGTAATGAGAGTGTATTGGTTGTGTAATATATGTAATGAATTCTTCTTCTTCTTTTTAAATAAGAATCAAATTTACAAGTATGTAAGAGATATGTTATATAATGAATTTGTAATGTTGTTTATATTATCAAAACAATTCGAAAATATTGGCTATGTAATGAATATGAAATGAATATGTAATGTATACGTAAATGAATGCATAATAAGATGTTTTAACATCTATTTAACGAGTTCGGAATGATATATAAATTAAATATAAAACATTTGTACATGTGATGTAAAGAGTATGTAAAACATATGTATGGACAGATTATAGAGTGAAAATATTAAACTTATGTGGACACTTGGTGATAATAGCTTTGTTGTTTTTATTATTTATATAATAAATTTGAGTTCGTTGATATTTTCTTGAATTAAAAGTTGAATTTTGTATATTTTTATAAGTTTCCCAAAAAGTTACACGTGATTAGATATCCATTTTGAAACTTTTATCATTATCTAATTGTAATGTAAACAATTTACGTATATTCAAGTGGTATATCGCCTAGTTGAATGAAAAATGATTAGGAAATGACCCTGACTCATGCATAATCTACTTTAAAAAATAATACAAAATCTATGAGTGAACTATTATTTTCCACATATTTTTCTTGATTGTGAGAGGATTATAACAATTTCAACATTTTTCCTCATTTCATCTCATTTAAATTCTATTTTGCAGGATCTATATTATTTTATACCATTTTCATCCTTAAAATAAAATATTGTTATTTTTCAATTATTATATTAATTTCTTCACATTATTAATAAAGACTAATATAAATGAAACAAAAAAAGGAATCAATATATTACTATTGTTTGAATTCCCCAAAATAGGGGATCCTTTTTACCCTATTTAAAAAAAAAATATATTATTTAGAGATCATTAAATTTCTCTCATTCCCCCTATAATCCTGAATTTTGCCGAATTCTCTTTACTAAGGACTATTGGGTTTTCTAAATAATGCAATGAAAATTTAGGAAATATTTCCAAGCTACGTTTTGGTCGAAACTTTCCCACTTAGGCCCCGTTCTCTTCAACTTTTAAAACCTGAACTGAAATTAACTGAACTAAACTAAACTGAACTTAACTGAATTGAACTTAATTTTTTTATATTATTTTTTCAATTAAAATTAATGAACGTGACCTGAACTGAACTGAACTAAATCGAAGGTGAAGAGAACAGGGCCTTAGTGCAACCTCATAGTTTTCCATGATCATATTATTCTTTTCCTAGATCTGAATTACTAAAATATGGAGAGTTCGGGATCTCTTTCCATCTGCAGATAACCAATATAAATTCATGAATAAATGGCTGATTTCATATCATGGAAAAAGTTCAGTTTTTCTTTGAAAAAAGTTGCGAACAAAAATAATGACAAAAAAATAAATAGAAGGCGCAATTTATGTGCAAAAAGAAAAGTAAAATTAGTAGTCTCTAAAAACAAATTAGCAGAATGTTGTTTTTAATTATTTTCTCAGCCTCTCACTAGTTTGAAGTGTAAGATGAAAACATGAAATCATGTAGATGATGGCAGACGTGAATGATCAATGATAAAATTTTAAAATTTATACAAAAAGAAATCTTGTAATTGCAATCGTGTCTTTGAAATGCAATTAGCAGGATTTAACAATTAAATATGTGTTTTCATAATTCGTGAGAAGGACAATATTTGAATTGTAGAGCTACAAGAAAATGAGCACAATAAACAAACAAAACACAAAAAGATCTCCAACTTTCTACTCTCTAGTGACGTCTCTTGTAACAGTTGAGACTTAGATAAATGGTAGAAAGTGAAAGATATGTTAAGCGTGGGGTCCAGTGGTGCTGGCTCCAAGATCGACCAATGGGGCCTATTTGATGTCAGTCTTACGAGAAATTATAAGGTGATCCGGATCTAAAATTGAATTTTGAACTCATCTTTTTTTTAGTTTAATTTTTTTTATAATTAACCTTAACTTCTCTTTTAATCACCAAATTGCCACTCCATATGAGAATTTTATAAAGATAAGTCTAAAATTCAATTTCAAACCCGAACCACCCTGTAATTTTCCCTATCTTACAAGTTCATAGAATTGATATGCTCAATTCTGTCGCTTCAACTACTTTCTTCTATTTTTTTTAGCAAATGCATAATAACTCCTAAAGTTTGGTAATTTTTTTTGTAATATATACATCCTTCTAAAGTTGAAACTTCACATATAGCAGAAAATTTTAGAAAGAAACAATTTCTTTGAAGGGATCACGATCTAATGGTTTACAATTTTACATAAGTTATTAAATTAATTAAAAAATTTATATTTATGAGTCTCAAAACATTGTAAACCATCAATCGATGGGGTCTTCGAAGAAACAGTTTTTCTGCAAAAAAGCCCGAAACATAACACCCTGAAATTGATAAAAATATGTACATCAACCTTCTGAAGTTGGCAAGAACGTACACTTCAGCGCCATTAATGACAAAAGTAAAAATTAGTATCTTTGAAAAGTTAAACCATTTATAAGGTAACAAGTGACACTGAGGGGGCTGAAGTGAATATTTTTGCCAACTTCAAGAGGCTATGTTTGATGTTTGCAACTTTAGGAAGACATTTCAAAAAAATTACCAGCTTTAGGAGGCCAAATATGCATTTAACCTTTTTATATAATAATAATAATAATAATAATAATAATAATAATAATAATAATATATTATTATTATTATTATTATTATTATTATTATATAGGCTTAATGCATCGGGACCCCCTGAAGTTGTCCCGAATTGCCTCTCGTCCCCTGAAGTTGTCCCGAATTGCCCCTCGCCCCTTGAACTTTCAAGTGTGCCTCTCGCCCCCTTGAACTTGTGAAAATGTACCTATTAGCTCCCTTCAACTTACAAAAATGCACCCCTTTGCCCCCTAAATGCCACGTGTTGACTTGTAATTGGCTTGACTTTTCAAAAATTTCATTTTTTTCCATCTAACCATAAGTTGACATGTGGAATTCCTAGTTTAAAGGCACGTTTTTCACAAGTTTAGGGGAGTGAGAGGCTCTTATGAACAAGTTCAGAGAGGCGACAGGTACACTTGAAAGTTCAGGGGAACGAGGGGCAATTCGGGACAACTTCAGAAAGGTCATGATTATTGGGGCTTTTTTATACTTAATGGTATTATTGCCTTTTAATTTTTTTGCAACATAATTTTATTGTAACGGTCATTTTCGAAAAATCAACTGTTAAATTTTATCATAGCCAATGATTACAAGCTAAAGTAAATAGCAGGCCCAACCCAAGCCTAACAATGCAATATTAGTACATTACCAAAGATTATGGACTATGGATTCATCTCTTTCTTGTAAATTGAAATATTCAAATAATAAAGTGACCAAGACTTGTGAAGAGAACAAAAATATCTTGTATTTATAATCAAAATAAAGAGTAGAAAATGACTTAA
>CAOJBJ012027611.1:0-10385 GCA_948291685.1 Euphorbia celastroides | reverse complement strand
ATATATTCATTCATTTATCTCTAGTTGATATATTATTATTATTATTATTATTATTATTCATTTTATAGTATTTATCATCATCATCATCATTATTATTATTGAACTTATTGACAATTATTGAAGTTGAACTGAACTTATTTTTCTTATTTTAAATCCAAGAGAACATGGTCTTAGTTTAGTGACTACCTCATTTTGTTAAGAAATTCAGCAAATGTGAAATTATGATCAAGCCTTCCTGATGAATAAGTTTGATATAAAATGGCGGTTTTACTAAGGGTATGCTTAGATGGGGTTTTTTATGGGATTGGAAAGAAAAGAATTAGATTCATGTGTGCTTGAGAGGAGAGTAATTCTAATTTTTGAGGAATTGGGAAGAATAGAATTCCTCTAAAATTCTGTTATTTCCTTTATTTTGACTCCCTTCAAAATGGCCGGATTCAAAATAAAAGGAAATAAAGCCCCTTATTTTTTGTTATATAATAATTGTATAATTTCATTGCTCATTTTACTTTAAAAACCTTTTCATCCCTTTATAAACAAACCTATCATTTTCTTTTTTCTATGCACAATCCATTCATTTTCTTTCCATAATTCTTGAATACTCTGCTCGGAGCAAAGCCTAAAATAACTTTTGCGGTAGAACGTCTGATAATAACATGCTCGGCCACTCCAACGGTCTGCAGCTGAGCCACTTTTGAAGCAAGCTCAACCGGACACCGTCCTCGGACTTCTCTCTTCTTTTGCTAATCCTAAAATGGTACATTTTCTGTTGACGAATCCTTCCTCTATAATAACATGCTTTTGTGTTCACTTGAGCGCGAAACCTCCAAATCTCTAAGCAGATGCGGATTCAGAGGTTGCTGCCTCCATTTTGCCTCAAGGTGGATGGCTTGTACTATTGCCGTTCGATTTCAATGGGTCACAGCGCAGGATCGTGTTCTCCCTATTGAAATTCGCTCAATTGGAGAAAACCTAATTCCGTATCAAAGTACCCTTCATCCGCTGAGTAATTCAACCAGCGCGGATGGTAGAGTTGCGGTTCTAAACGCTGCAATCAAGACCTTACCGAGTCATTGAATGGAAAACAGGAGGAAAGGGCACAAGAAGCGCTTGGCTTGTTGATTGAATGAGGAGGAAACAAATAGTGGAGATTGTTGGGGCTATGTTGCATGACCGATTTTTTTATAATTGCATTAGCTTAGGCCAGAGAAAGGGCACCTTCAAAGGTATGCGTTCATATTCTGCGGTTATTGTTGCAATTTAGAAATACTCGACATATATGTAGAATGTATAGGCTTCATTTACTGTTATACCGATTTGTTAGGATGGCATAGGTTCCACCTTTTCAACGCTTATCTTTTAAATGCATATTCTCTTATTTCAAATACTCTTTTGGAGGTTCCTTTCACTTGTTGCCGATGTGATATAAGCGGTTTTACCAATTGCTCCACTAGACTTTTCATTTTCATATTGTCGATGTGTATTTTTCCTCCATTTCTTATCAATGTAATTAGGCCTGACATCTTTGTCTTCATTGTCCACATGATATATCAATTAAACATTCTCGTTCAGACAGCCTGAATCTTGGTTGTGTTTAAATATTGTATTATTTTGTAGGCTCATACTGCTTCATCAGTGCTGAATTTCAGAGAAAGTTTCACTCCAGCTATGCTTACACCATATTTGGAAGTAGTTGTTAGCAAGCTGTTTACACTCTTTCAGGTAAATCAATGATTAGGTTCTTTTTAAATCCCATCCCCATGCATGCTTAGTTTTGTTCTTTGATGCGTAAGGATTGCATCTTAAGTGTTTTGAAGTCTTGTATTGAACTTAAAGGGGTTTTATAAGCGTAAGCATCTACGTGGTCAATTCATGATCATATACTTTTAGGGCCATTCTGATAAGAAAATTGCTCAAAGAACTCTCAAATGTAAAAACAGAAACAAAGATTGAAAAGAAAATGAAAGAGCTGGATAATATTGATTCTGGAAAATAAAGAAGAACAATAAGAACAGGCTCAAAGCCCCACAGGGAATGAATTCCCCTCTCTACCTAATTGGCAGAGCCATGCTTGCAAAGCATAACAGAATACAAAACTTGCCTGCCTTCCCCCCTCTCACTTACACGCCTAAATACTACTCAACCTCTCATGCCAGCTCATGTACTACTAATTACTTAATATTTCCCTTCTTGCCCCTAACCATACCTGATTCCCTTAAATCTCTAATGTGCCCTTGAACAATAGCTAATTCTCTATCACATTCTCAGAGTATTTTTTTTTCAGGTAAATGCAGCTGATGCTTCTTATGCCACCATCTATTTTGTTTTAAGTGTATATATGTGTTTCTTTTTTTGTATGTTTTTTTAATGCTGAATTATACTTGTCAAAATAAGTTAAAGAAAAAAATGGTGCCGGAGGGTTCTCTAACAGCAGGTACTTTTTTTTTAATTTATCTAATGACTATTGCATTATTTCAGCTATTACTTCCTTTTGAATAAGTGAGAGCATTTTAGTCAGCATCGGTGCTTAAGTTTTTCCACCAGTCTGCGTGTTTTCTGATGTTGTATTTAATTTCACAGGAGCAATTTCAGAAATATCATGATGCTGTAATGCCTTACTTGAAAGCTAAATGAGAAGTCCAATGCTTTGTGCTAAGGCCATGGAATGCATTAGTTTGGTGGAATGGCTGTGGAACGGATAAATTTAGAGATGATGCTCGGCTGGTATGACAGATATACCATTCTAACACAAGTACTTTGTGTTGATAGTTATATTTCGGTATTGCACTTCATAGATCTCCCTTTTATTTGTGTGCTTTAAGCACTTCTAGGATAATCTTTACATCTTTTCTCCCATTTTCATTTCTTCATTTGATAATTGCCTAGATGTATTCATATGTTATCGTTTACATCTTTAACAGTCTGATTTGATTTTTGCTGCAATCTGTCACAGAAATTTGAGTTTCCGTAGTTTTTTATGATAAACGCGTGAACACTTGATATTTTTTGTTTGCTCAAGGTTATTTATGTCTTAGACTATGAGAATTCATAGAGTACCCAATCATGCGAATTGATTAAATGAGAAGAGAACAATTATTTCGTTCTAAATTATCTTTTCTAATCATCTTCAGCTGAAGTACCCTTGGGAGACAAACTATTCTTTCATGTTGTATGTTGTACAATTTTTTTTAAAAAAAAAAATAGAATACACGGTTAATATATAAATATGCTTTTGTAAATTCCATTTTGATTGCAAATAAATATATATTTGTAAATCCCTTTGTTCTTTGATTGCCTTTGATAATTTTACAATTGCTCTGTTATTTTACATTGGCTCTGTGTGTAACTTTGAACTTATACTTGGCTGCTCTGTGTGTGTGTGTGTGTGTGTCTATCTTTTCTTTTCTTGTTGCTTTCTCTCTCTCTCTGAGTGTTAATGCATCAACTTGCTGTGGCATTTCTCTCCCTCAGGTTTCTGGAGCTCTTGTAGATGAAACCATGTGTTAGATCCATAGTGGATGCATACTTCTGTGAACTTATTTTTCAGTTATTGCTTATTACCTTTTTATTCCAAAGTTCAGCCTCTGGTTTCCAGAAAATTAGCTGGACTAATAATTTCTGGACTTCTATTTCGGTACTTGATTGAATTTTTGTATTTAGGGCTAGAATGAAACTGCAGAAGAGAGGGGGGGGATTGCTATTTGTATTTCTGGTTCCAACAAATTAGCTGGACTAATAATCTCTGGACTGAAGTGCAACTTTTCTCACCAAATGTGAATCCTTTTTAGGATGCTGTTTATGGGGTTGGGTTGTGTCCGGAGTCCAGTTTCTTCTGTGTTCAAGCCTCTTGTGTTCTAATGCGCTATTAAGGCATTACTGGTTCTGCATGATTTTGTTTCACCTATTGTCCTCTCTTTTGTTAATTCTCCAACAGTTTCTTACATGTCCTGTACTTCATAGGTTTTCCCTGTCTGATTAAGCTGCTTACCAATTAAAGGGGGTTTGATCGAGGCCAAGCTTGTGCATGATGAAAGGTGAACAATCTTCAGACTCCCAATGCATCATTGCCTACATATTGTGCACAATGTGTTTAATTTCGCGTTCTCTAATTTTTTTGATTTATTGTATGTGCCTAAATAGAAAGGTACAACTATTTTGAGGTCAGATAGAGAACTTTTGGGAGAAAACGACCAATGTCTACCAGAACCTTCCTGTTTTTGCTGAGGTGTACTTCAGCTTTTAATCTTGTTAATGCTTGTTTTCACTTCATTTTTTTCTAATTGGTTGGATGGCATGCTGTTTTCTATAATGACCAACACAATTGTAACTAGGTGATTTGACAATAATAGAATTTTTGCAGCAGTTGGCGTACGGGGGAAAGAGGATTTGTTGAGCTCCAACAACTTGAAGCAGTTAATGAAATTGGGAAAGTGACAGATTCTCATGAGGTAACATACTTTCTTTATGATGTATTATTTTTACTTGCTCTTGTCTCCAATATAAATAAAATCAAATTTTACGTCAGATATGAGAAAAATAATACAGAGCAACTTAGTTGGTCCCATTTTCCTAACCAAACGAAGAATCTTTCTGTTCATGCATGCCTGCACTAATTAAACAAACAAATTAGAAAAAAAACGACTGTTTGGTCATACTCCATATTCTGACAAAGTCATTATATAATTCCAGTTTAAATGCTGAAAAGGAAATTTCTATAACTTGTATCATTTTTTCTGCATTCTTGTTGATAATGAATGAAAGAGATTTGAAAGAGTCTGCAATTAAATTTTGTTATGTGACGTTGCAAAAAGAATATTTGAAGGCAATAATCAGAATGGGAGGATTAATAAAACAGGTTTGACTATATCAGCCTGGAGTGGTTGAGGATCATAAAGTGAACTTTTGGAGCTATCTCGCTAATAATATACCCTTTCATTTTTTTTATCCGAATAATGTTGAACTTTCTTCTCAGAAAACATTTATTTATCTCATTTTTTTCATTATTTAAGGTTTGATTTCAGTATCAAGCTACTCGTTTGGACACTCGAAGGAATTCAATTCATTTTTTGAAGATTTATCAATTTCATGTATATAATATAAATTGAGTGCTCTCCAAATTTTTTTGAACCGCACACACCCATAAAATGCTTTATAAATGAGATACAAAGTACTTTACACCCAATTGAATATATATTTATAAGTTGGTATTATCTTTGTTGGTTGAATATAGTTTTCGCCTTCTCGGGGGTAGGAAAAGCTCTCCACCGATAGGACCATAAACAATTTAATTTAGGCAGTGTTACAAATCTAGGTTTATTCCTTTTCGATGAGCTCAGTAATGAATCAAATTCAAACGGAATCAACACTACCTAAGACATTAGCAAAAATACAAATAACCACTTTTTCCTTATAACAGTTGAATAAAAAAAAAGAAAGGAAGCAGCGTGCACGATATGATATTCCATTGACCGTGTATTCGTTTGGAGTTTAGCTTTTGGGCTTGCTATAATTCACTTTGGAGCCTCCAAGTGGCAACCATTTACAGTCTACACTTCTTTTTCTGGTGTTGACCAAGTTTCTCACACAAATTTATGTTACAACAATGCCTCAAACAAAAGAGCCTACGTTAATATACTAATTAATACTTACGATTTTAAATAAAAATATTCTTTATTTGAGAATCTGTAGGCATCATTTTTATGTAATTTAACTTTCATGTTCCAATGCATATGATATACTATAATCGTATTTTTCACACAAGGTAACAATGGCGGACCAAGAGTTTGATAGTCATACTTTGTGTAAGAGACGGCGAGTTGCACTTATAGCCTTTCAAGAGTACATTAGAGGTCAAATAATAATGTCATTAAAGATAAAATCATAAGTATATAGTAGAACAATAACAAGGCTATAACAGGACTAAGTTAAAAAATTATTTTTATAGTATGATTGAGTTACAATCTAAGTTCTATAGCACTATTGAACTACAACCATAGTTCTATGATAGGTCTATAGTCATTCCATGGCAGGATAATAGTGGTGTTATAGTCAACTCACTAAATTTGTTAACTGAAATATTTTTGAAGCAGCTTTATGATAGGACTATTTTTCTGCTGTAGTTTTGATTGTAGTTCTAGAGAAGGATTGTGTTACAACTAAAGTTTATTGTAGGATGTATATAATTCTACCGTAATGCATTTGTAAGCACTATTGCATGTATTTTTTTTTAAAAAAAAATAACAATGAGATGAATGAAGATTATGAAGTGTTGTGCTAGAAAAGTGAAGAATAAAATAAAGATATATAAATATAGGGGGAAGAATCATTCACAACTTAACATGGAGAATAAAAACTCGAAAAATTGGAACTATGTAGCTCTGCAGTGCAATCTCCTTCCCACCTAGTATACATATTTTGTGATTGTACATTTGTAAATCCCTATTTCTCACTACACATTTGCGAAATGGAATTTTCTGTCCTCTCAATGCCTTGGCAAAGTTTGACCTTTATTGGGTTCATAATATTAGGAGGACAATTTAGTCATTCCGGTTGGAGCCAAAATTAAGGCATAGAAAATAAAAACAAAAATTCTTCGTTGTGAGGTAAATTGTCCTGATATTAAAAAATGATCGTAACCATCTTAAAAATACCAGAAAACAAGTCAGCACATCCCTATCATCACCACCAAATTGCTCTTAAAATACTAAGGAGAACCTTTCAATGCGTATATATCTATATATAATCTCCATTCCATACCAAACAAACACATCTAGACACTGACTTTGAATTCTCCTTTTATATTCCTATACCTTCCTCTATCCTCTCCACTTTCTTTCTAATCCAATGGAAGTTCAATTCCAGAAACACAAAAAACCCGTCGTTCCAATGAGCAAAACAACCAAATTCAAGGGAAGAAACCGGGGCAACAACACCAATAGCAATAAATTCATAGGCGTAAGGCAAAGGCCATCTGGTAGATGGGTTGCAGAGATCAAAGACACAACACAGAAAATAAGGATGTGGCTCGGCACCTTTGATACCGCTGAAGAAGCAGCCAAAGCTTATGATGAAGCTGCTTGTCTCCTTCGTGGCTCAAACACTCGAACCAATTTTGTCACTCAAGTTTCCTTGGACTCGCCTCTCGCTTCCAGAGTCCGAAATCTGCTTAACAACAAGAAAGCAGGTAATAAACAACAAACCGAAGAAAAGGAAGAACCTGCGGAAGTCTATAACATATCTAATAGGACCCCTACAATCAGCACGAGTACCAGCTACACTGATCACAGTAATCTCTATAGTGAGACAACAGTTCATGAGATCGATGCTGTTTATAAACCAGACATGAGCAACTTCAAAGAGGGGTTTAAGTTTGGCAAACAAGAGACAAGGGAATATGATTTATCATGGGATTTTGGACCCGGGTTTGATGGGTTTTCTCTTGCTCAACAAGTGCTAGATTATCCCACAAGTATGGAGTTGCCTGAGACAAATGATGCGGAGTTCACAGAGTTCGATAGGATGAAGGTTGAAAGACAAATATCAGCATCTTTATATGCCATAAATGGTGTGCAAGAGTATATGGACACTGTTGAAGCTCTATGGGATCTCCCGCCAATATATTAGCCAAATTTGTCTGTCAGTTTTGTCTAGGACTGAGAAACGAATTGCATCGATTAGAGATTGTATCATCAAATATGCTAACAGCAGAACTGCAAGATAAAGTTGCCTAGTTTTTCTGGAAGGTCGATGCAAAAACCAAGCAATCATTTTTATCCGAACATTGTTTTTTTTCTCAATTGTTAATACGCTTCCAATGTTTTTGAGGGTATAGATGTCATCTATGTTTCCATCACTAAAGAGTTTTCTTCATCTAATGTGAGGAATCTTGACTATCTATAATAATTGAAGTTGCGGTCTATACTAGGATTATTTCCCATTTTAGTCGTATATTCACGTCTTAACCATGGATGGAATTTGACAAAAGACATCTTCTTTTGGGTGGGTCTAAACTGTCACTTGAAACTGAATACTCGTGTTACATTAGATTTTGCAAAATTATAAAATTTATCAAAACAATCAGTGCACAACTGATATTTCTTTGGGGTTTTACCTGTTGCTTTCAGAGAAGAAGGAAAGAATATAAAAGATATTAGGTAATCATTTGCCAGGGTTTCAAAGTCAATCCATGAACTTAAGCATATATGCAAACAAGATTAGGTGTAAAGCATATACATATTGTATATGTACAGTAAGTTATCGGATAAATATTTTTAGAACAAGTAGGAATTGTGCAGTCAGACTAGTGACCTAGACAATATATGGAATCTATCATTGGCCAAACTTCATTTAACATCCCGGAGTTTGATGATAACAATAACGACAAATATTGAAAAGTATATGCGTGAAATATACTGGCTGTTGAACCAAGAAGAGGAGATTTTGTTGGATTTGAAAATTATTGAAAGAAAATAGAATATATTCAAAGCATGCTAGAACTCAATGCAGAATATACATTTAGAAACATCAAACATCAAATGAACGATGATCTCTAATCAGGTGATAAGCAGAACAATAGGAATAAACCCACCGGATTGTATCAAACGTTCGCATATGTGTTTCTCTGTTTCGCATATGAGGTCTATGTATTTTCCATTCTTTTATAATTTACGGTCTGCACTCTGTTGAGATTATTGTGTGTGCAAGATGAATGTTGTTATAGGTCTGCTTGTACTAGATAGCTACCCATAGTTTGTTAGAGTCAGCAAAACTAATTCCCAGCTGCTCCTGAATATGATTCATGGAAGGAAACAGATTGCCTAGTTACTGCTGGGATCCTCAACTCTAGTCATAAAGTTTTCATTTTTGCTCAAACATTCATCAATTGACAGTAATACCCATTTTCATTCTGGGAAATGTTGTAGCAACCAAACAACAAAGTCAACTTTTTGCCAAATTATGAGTATTGGTTTCGGGGGCATTTTCTTTTATGGATTATTAGTTGAATCATCATTTTCTTTTTGTCTGATTTTCTTTGAAACTTGCAGATGATTGAATTAGACTTTCTTGAATTCAGTGTCTTGATCAAGTTTCCACACGTTGGTTGACTTGCTTGTTGCAGCTGCATTTTTCCATTGATAATCTCGTTTTGGTGAAAACTGCATGATAGATTGGTGAAGCAGAGTTGATTATGGGAAGTTGTATTGCACTAAATAAACTGCATATTAGGTTAAAATGAAATAATAAAGTGAAATGGGTGTTAGCAGCGTGCGGAAAGAAGTTACAATCTAGTTGGTGAAAATTCGACTTGAATAATTTATGTTTGCAAAGTATGCAATCTGCGACACAGGGAAAGCTAAGGCACAAAGGCTCACTTCTTTTTAACTTATTCAGTTCAGTTTCCAATTAATTTGATATAAACTTGAATTTCATAAGTTTCAAATAAGTAAGTTTTAACTCAGTTTCAGATTTAATTCAATTCAGTTCAATTACTGCTTTCGGTTACTCCACTAGCAATTCAGTAAATAATAATAATAATGATAATAATAATAGTAGGGAATACTCTTCCATCTTCCAAACTTAGTGTAAACATAATTGAAATGGGAAAATTTTGGTAGTCACGTTGCTCCTATGACAGCGTTGTCGGTACTAGGATAGTGGCGACAGTGAAGGTTTAATTCAACCTAAGCTTTGTGTTGGAAGGTTGCAAAGAGAATGACATACGAGAAAGAGGATACAAGAAAATTTTGGAACGTAAATATTATAATAATAAACTCTATACATATAACAAACAACAAGTAAAATAGTTGGTAAAAGACTTGTACAATTGTGTAAGTTGTCCTACCTCTTAAATGATAAACCAAAAAGTGCCAAATTATGATGAATAAAATATATAATACATTTCGAGCAGCCTAAATTTAGCAGCTTTTGTTGATTGTTTACTTAAATTTATAAATTTAGAAGCTTAAAGGAAAACTCAAAATTTGGTACATGATACATTTGAATGAGTGTCATTTTAAGACACTCAAAAATTTAGTTATATTGAATTTATGAGACTTTAAAGTTGGCATCGATATTAAACAAGACAATTGATAAAAGTTATAGTAAAACTTCGATAAATGAATACCTTTGAGATAAAATAAGAAATATTTATTTTGTGAGATTATTTATTTATTGATTAACGAATATAATATTTATTTATTTTGATAAATAAATAATAGTTCATTTAGATGATATTTTTTAAAACTTTTTTTTGTGATTACATCATTTTATTTTAAGTTCAGATAAAAATAGAAGTCGTAGTAATTTTAACTTTTATGTAAATTTTACTTATATTCATATTTTAGAGTTTCAAGAAATATGACTTATCAATGTGTTTGAAAATTAGT